>JAQOTN010000029.1:0-82368 GCA_028554745.1 Blastocrithidia nonstop | reverse complement strand
ACAGAGCAAGGCAAATGATTCCGTTAAAAGCGATTTCATTGCTTTGTCTTCTGTGAGAATGTTGAATAATGGTATTGAGCTCAATATCATTACTTTCAGGAAAGTCTATGAGAATGTTGAATAATGGTATTGAGCTCAATATAGTACTTTCAGGAAAGTCTATACATTACTAATTCCTGTACACGAGAACACATCGCTTCTTGTATCACGTGCGTGGCATTCCTTTGCGACATTATATCTTGCAAAGGATGCTGAGTTCAACAAATTATTTTGATTAACCGTTACTTAACTAATACATCGAAGCCACAGTATTAGCAAAGTGATGTGGAAGGTATTGAAGAGAAATTACATGATAAAGTCAATGAGATAGCAAATTTTAACCTATAAAAATAGGCGCAAATTATTTCAGTGTGCCCATAATGCAAGATATCCTGAAAGTACTATATTGAGCACAATACCATGATCAACATTCTCACAGAAGACAAAGCAATGAAATCGCTTTTAACAAAACGTATGCAATTATCCAGTGATAGTAAACCTTCTGCCATGAAGTAATTATATTCATAGCCGGATATCGAGCATGAACTTATTCATCACACTTACAGAAGATATAAAAGTACGAGATGTTAGCTGCTAAGGCACGCTTATCAGTATTACATACCTATCCTATGTGCGCACGTGATGTGACATAAACTGCGATACGATACTGCTTTTTTCAGCTATGTGTGCGGAGCGTGAACGGTTATTAACTGATCCGGTTGCTCATTATAAACCTCTAATAAATATTGAATAAAATTTACATGAGCGTGGTGTGTTTATTGAAACTAAGCGACGTCGACGTAATCAATTCACGCCATCTCACTTGCCTCGTTTATTATAAATCTCCTATGTTGAAATGGAGAATGGTGAGATGGATGCAGATATGTAAATAGAAGATGTTAAACCGGTTGGTTATCATGCACTTCGGCACTACCCGTAACTAAAATTAAAGCAAAGACAACGCAGACAACGTAGATCATTAAACAATTTACAGCTACCAACATTCACTGATGTTTAGCCAAACGTTGCTGGTGAAATTATTGATGATGTCATTTCAATCACACTTCTATTCTAGCATAAGGAATGTCTACAAAAATAACAAAAACAGCTCTGCGTTGTGTGTAATAACAAATGCGTGAACGGGTAGAGCAGTTGCACAATGACAGTGACAAAGTTGCTTCTGCTGAACGACGGTTATAAAAACAATGAACATAAAGCTTTCCTTTTCTGCGGTCCATTCCAATGAGATCGTTTGGTTAGATGAAATTATATGAAGATGGGGTATTGATGTCACTTGCCAGATAATATGTGGAATTATAGAGTTTACCTGACATGACAAACAATAATCGATTAAAATTAGCTGATGTTGCACAAGCAATGAAAGTACGTTTGAGCTAGCTTGTTGCTTGATCCTATATCTGCCAAAAGTGCATCAGCTTAACGATTATAATACACCATGAATAATTTAGCAGTTCGTATAGCGTAAGATGAAGCCTAAGTTTTACGTCGGGCACTTATTGATGAAGAGGATATGCATGAACAATATCCATTTTTGCCAGATGTCAGGTTTAAAGGTTTGACTTTTGCTGACTTTGATCTCTTCTTAGATACAGAATTTCGTAATATGGCTAACACTTTGACCGATTTGCGAAAGGCACCATAGGTTGATGCTGAACATATTAATGCCGTACAAGAAGCGATGTGTTCTCGTGTACAGGAATTAGCTGATATAAAGATTGACGTAAACAATAAGTTGAAAAAATAATATCCTTTCTTATCAGACCGTGTAAATGGAATTTTATTATCAAATTTACCACTTCACGCAGACAAAATCTTCACAGACAGAGCAGGCAAATGATCCGCTCTCTTAGCTGGTAGTAATTATCAAACTGATGATTTTGTTTTTTCAACAAGTGAAATGGAAGAGGCTAAAGATGCTATAATATAACGTGCAGCGTAGCTAGCACTATAGCAAATTTCCATTAATGCATTACGTATAGAAGCTGATGAATAAGTTCATGCTCGATATCCGGTTCTGAAGCACTATCACGTGCGTGGCATTCCTTTGCGAACATTATATCTTGCAAAGGATGCTGAGTTCAACAAATTAGTTGATTAACGTTATTAACTAATAACATCGAAGCCACAGTATTAGCAAAGTGATTTGAAAGGTATTGAAGAGAAATTACATGATAAAGTCAATGAGATAGCAAATTTTAAACTATAAAAATAGGCGCAAATTATTTCAGTGTGCCCACATGTATAGAGAAATATAGCACAAAAAATTACTGACACACTTACAGAAGATATAAAGTACGAGATGTTAGCTGCTAAGGCACGCTTATCAGTATTACATACCTATCCTATGTGCGCACGTGATGTGACATAAACTGTACGATACGATACTGCTTTTTCAGCTATGTGTGCGGAGCGTGAACGGTTATTAACTGATCCGGTTGCTCATTATAAACCTCTAATAAATATTGAATAAAATTTACATGAGCGTGGTGTGTTTATTGAAACTAAGCGACGTCGACGTAATCAACCATCTCACTTGCCTCGTTTATTATAAATCTCCTATGTTGAAATGGAGAATGGTGAGATGGATGCAGATATGTAAATAGAAGATGTTAAACCGGTTGGTTATCATGCACTTCGGCACTACCCGTAACTAAAATTAAAGCAAAGACAACGCAGACAACGTAGATCATTAAACAATTTACAGTTACCAACATTCACTGATGTTTAGCCAAACGTAGCTGTTTTTGTTATTGATGATGTTGAAAACCTTAATGCACATTTAGAAGTTTGTGTGATAAAAGATTCTGAAACTCGTACTACTGTGCAGTCTAAAGATGAGATTCAGCGACATCGTCGTACTAGACAACGTCGTAGTTCTATGCCAAGTATTTCTTAGATTGAAATACCACAAGGTAATGAAATTTATGAGCATGATGAGGAGGTAGAATTGATTCCATTATGGCAGCGTGTTGTTGCATTGTAGAAAAAAGATCCTTATTATCAATAGTTATCTGCTCTTCACACTTCTATTCTAGCATAAGGAATGTCTACAAAAATAACAAAAACAGCTCTGCGTTGTGTGTAATAACAAATGCGTGAACGGGTAGAGCAGTTGCACAATGACAGTGACAAAGTTGCTTCTGCTGAACGACGGTTATAAAAACAATGAACATAAAGCTTTCCTTTTCTGCGGTCCATTCCAATGAGATCGTTTGTTGAGATGGGGTATTGATGTCACTTGCCAGATAATATGTGGAATTATAGAGTTTACCTGACATGACAAACAATAATCGATTAAAATTAGCTGATGTTGCACAAGCAATGAAAGTACGTTTGAGCTAGCTTGTTGCTAATAATATGCAAAAGGGAAGAAATATTTACGTCAACAAATGCCTTTTATAAAAAATTTACCTGGATCTGTGCCATTACGTGAGATCAGTGTATTTTCTCACCCATAGTTCAATGCACTTTATAAATAATATCAAGAGCTGTGCCATGATCCTATATCTGCCAAAAGTGCATCAGCTTAACGATTATAATACACCATGAATAATTTAGCAGTTCGTATAGCGTAAGATGAAGCCTAAGTTTTACGTCGGGCACTTATTGATGAAGAGGATATGCATGAACAATATCCATTTTTGCCAGATGTCAGGTTTAAAGGTTTGACTTTTGCTGACTTTGATCTCTTCTTAGATACAGAATTTCGTAATATGGGTATAACTAACACTTTGACCGATTTGCGAAAGGCACCATAGGTTGATGCTGAACATATTAATGCCGTACAAGAAGCGATGTGTTCTCGTGTACAGGAATTAGCTGATATAAAGATTGACGTAAACAATAAGTTGAAAAAATAATATCCTTTCTTATCAGACCGTGTAAATGGAATTTTATTATCAAATTTACCACTTCACGCAGACAAAATCTTCACAGACAGAGCAGGCAAATGATCCGCTCTCTTAGCTGGTAGTAATTATCAAACTGATGATGATAGAATAACATCGAAGCCACAGTATTAGCAAAGTGATTTGAAAGGTATTGAAGAGAAATTACATGATAAAGTCAATGAGATAGCAAATTTTAAACTATAAAAATAGGCGCAAATTATTTCAGTGTGCCCATAATGTATAGACTTTCCTGAAAGTACTATATTGAGCTCAATACCATTATTCAACATTCTCACAGAAGACAAAGCAATGAAATCGCTTTTAACGAAACGTATGCAATTATCCAGTGATAGTAAACCTTCTGCCATGAAGTAATTATAAAATGTATAGAGAAATATAGCACAAAAAATTACTGACACACTTACAGAAGATATAAAGTACGAGATGTTAGCTGCTAAGGCACGCTTATCAGTATTACATACCTATCCTATGTGCGCACGTGATGTGACATAAACTGTACGATACGATACTGCTTTTTCAGCTATGTGTGCGGAGCGTGAACGGTTATTAACTGATCCGGTTGCTCATTATAAACCTCTAATCTAATCTCTTAAATATTGAATAAAATTTACATGAGCGTGGTGTGTTTATTGAAACTAAGCGACGTCGACGTAATCAACCATCTCACTTGCCTCGTTTATTATAAATCTCCTATGTTGAAATGGAGAATGGTGAGATGGATGCAGATATGTAAATAGAAGATGTTAAACCGGTTGGTTATCATGCACTTCGGCACTACCCGTAACTAAAATTAAAGCAAAGACAACGCAGACAACGTAGATCATTAAACAATTTACAGCTACCAACATTCACTGATGTTTAGCCAAACGTTGCTGGTGAAATTATTGATGATGTTGAAAACCTTAATGCACATTTAGAAGTTTGTGTGATAAAAGATTCTGAAACTCGTACTACTGTGCAGTCTAAAGATGAGATTTAGCGACATCGTCGTACTAGACAACGTCGTAGTTCTATGCCAAGTATTTCTTAGATTGAAATACCACAAGGTAATGAAATTTATGAGCATGATGAGGAGGTAGAACTGATTCCATTATGGCAGCGTGTTGTTGCATTGTAGAAAAAAGATCCTTATTATCAATAGTTATCTGCTCTTCACTCTTCTATTCTAGCATAAGGAATGTCTACAAAAATAACAAAAACAGCTCTGCGTTGTGTGTAATAACAAATGCGTGAACGGGTAGAGCAGTTGCACAATGACAGTGACAAAGTTGCTTCTGCTGAACGACGGTTATAAAAACAATGAACATAAAGCTTTCCTTTTCTGCGGTCCATTCCAATGAGATCGTTTGGTTAGATGAAATTATATGAAGATGGGGTATTGATGTCACTTGCCAGATAATATGTGGAATTATAGAGTTTACCTGACATGACAAACAATAATCGATTAAAATTAGCTGATGTTGCACAAGCAATGAAAGTACGTTTGAGCTAGCTTGTTGCTAATAATATGCAAAAGGAAGAAATATTACGTCAACAAATGCCTTTTATAAAAAATTTACCTGGATCTGTGCCATTACGTGAGATCAGTGTATTTTCTCACCCATAGTTCAATGCACTTTATAAATAATATCAAGAGCTGTGCCATGATCCTATATCTGCCAAAAGTGCATCAGCTTAACGATTATAATACACCATGAATAATTTAGCAGTTCGTATAGCGTAAGATGAAGCCTAAGTTTTACGTCGGGCACTTATTGATGAAGAGGATATGCATGAACAATATCCATTTTTGCCAGATGTCAGGTTTAAAGGTTTGACTTTTGCTGACTTTGATCTCTTCTTAGATACAGAATTTCGTAATATGGCTAACACTTTGACCGATTTGCGAAAGGCACCATAGGTTGATGCTGAACATATTAATGCCGTACAAGAAGCGATGTGTTCTCGTGTACAGGAATTAGCTGATATAAAGATTGACGTAAACAATAAGTTGAAAAAATAATATCCTTTCTTATCAGACCGTGTAAATGGAATTTTATTATCAAATTTACCACTTCACGCAGAAAGTGTTTTTACTCAGTTGTCACATAAATTTTATAATAACTTCAATAGTAGTTCATTGCCCGATGCACATCGCTTGTTGTTACAAGATCAATGCTCTTAACGTGTTGCTGAACTTTCACTTCGAATAAAATCATTATAACTCTATCACATTGTCGAAGATAACGCTGTCAAATGTCGATATCCGTTTCTAAAGCACTATCACGTGCGTGGCATTCCATTACATATGTTTATCTTGTCTAGCGATGTGTAATTATTAAATTTGATGACTAAACGTATGCAATTACTGTCTTAGTATAAACATAACAGTAAAGCTGTTTGCGAACTAGATTAGAAGTTATTGCATCGCGTTATTTAGCTAGCGTAGTCGTTAGTATGTGCCAATGATCGTGATCGAAAGCACTACTTGAGTTCAAGTATGCGTGATAAGTTAAGTCTTGTGCACGTTTTATCTTTGCGTGATGATGAATCTATTAACAAACATGTTGCAAATATTGTTGATGCAATCAAGAAGAACGAATAGCAATCTGAGCACGTTATAAATTGTTTGATGAATCGCGGTGACTGCCTTTGCAGAAGCTATCTCGAATCGTAAGAAGAGTTGGCTCATCAGTTATAACATGTACGTTTAACGTATTTCATGTGTGGGGTTGATGTTAATCCTGTGGTATAATCGGACATTTTTTTCACATCATTGTTATCAACCTTTCAATAGTGTTTGAAAGTTTTACCATAACAAAATGATAACATTTCAAACGTGTAATGCGAACTTTGGAAACGTGCTATATCGTTAATTGGACATGAAGGTATTGTATTTTAAACATTCGATGCATTGGCAGTGTAAGAGGCCAACTTACAATTAGCTCAAACACGAAAAGTTTCATTAAAGTATATAAACTAACTTCAACAGCAGCGTGATAGACTGTTTTACAAGTACAAGTTGTGGCAGCGTCGTCAATAGCGTCGACATGCAATGTGAAATACTTGAAGTCTACAAAGCGTGATCTGTGAAAGCAAATATCAGTTGATAGATGGTGTGGATCAGATAAGTTCCTTTGTACATGAAAATGTAAATGCTATGTAGTTTCCATTCACTACTTCGATTAGTGCAACATCTTCTTTTAATGTTTCTGTGAGCAAACGTGTTATTGCTTTGACATAAAATGATCCATATTATCTTAGTTTGCAGCGACAGCAAGTTTTACTCAGGTAGAGTGCTAACCTGGATGCTTAAGCTTGTGTCAAGTAATTACTGAAAATCAGATTTGCTCAGTTGCGACAAATCGTTCTCAAGGTTGACAAGGGCAAAGAACGGGTGATTGACATTTTTGTGCGTCGTTATCCGTTTTTGAGCACATTGTGCAGTCGAAGCAATATAAATTCACCATTATTGCTTTTATGTCTTTCATAGCTTGACGTTGATGCTGTGTTCAGATCATTAGCGGCATAACGTTCTTAGTTACTCAAACCACCAAGTGACCTGCGTGAACGCTACCCTTTTTTGCCCGCCATGATTGATGAGGTGCCCATCAGCGAATTAGATTTATAACATGACTCGTAATTTATGCGCTTAGCGATGCAGCGGAACGATTTGCTTGAGCCACTACGTCGTCAACAAAATTCGGTAATTCAACTTGAGTAAAAAATGCGTGTACGGTTTGCAGAGATACTGTCAAGGTGTGTTACCCAGTAGCAAAGTGAGAGAAGCAAATATTGTTTTCTTGAACCACATCACCTACCTGTGTCACTTTTAGATCTTGACCTGTAGCATAATGTGTTATTTACACACATGAACTCAGATTATGAACAAATAATGCAGAAAAGTAAATAACTTAACAGAAAATAATAATTTGCAAACAACTGAAAATAGAACAATGTTGATAATGGTAATCAAGTAAAGTAGCAACAAAGGCTTTTCGAATAACAGCGTGTGTTGCAAGCTGCAATGTGTGATTTGGTCAGACAACTTGCCAGTGATGAGTTATTATGGCAGCAGCACTGTATGCTGTCCATGGAGTAATTGCTCTAACGATATCCGTTTTTGCCAGTGCAGCCGTGCGAAGGAGTGTACCTTCATGACGTTAACGCATTAAACGATTATAAATTTCGTGTTTTAGCGTTATAACTGGACGAAGTACGCACCATGGCGGAACCCGACGCAAATACTGTAAAGTCAGCAGAACACAAGCTTACTTTACGCGTTCAATAACTTGCCAAATCACAAAAGCACAGAACAGAGTAAATGCAAAACAAGATTAAGCGATCTCATCGCTGTCAGGTGCCTCGTAGACTTAATAACATTTTGCTTTGTTAAATATCTGATAAACGGTTTTGCTAAATATTAACAGCATGTGCGTCTAGCGCGGATGAGAGCAATGTCGTCCATAAAGATCAAAGTAATATTTGTCAAAGTGATGATAATAAAAAATAGCAAATTGACATGCAAGCATAAACAGTTCCTTCTTTTGATCATGTAGATGCTACAAGTATTGCCACTTTACTTTTCAGTAAATTACATGAAGAGTTAGGTAGCATACTGCAACTCAAATTATGACGTGCCTAGTAGGATGAGGCGGTGTCTGCATTGCACCCATACATTGCCTTTGGTGATGCCTAAAATGTACCACTTCGATTTTTTGATTTATTCAATGACATACGAATTCGTTCTTACCGTAAAAAGTGAATGCGCGCATTAGCTACGTAGCCGGTGGATCGGGAGAATGTGCACCTGTGTGAAGAAGTGTTACGTGAACGTGTGCATAACAAGGCGGTAGAATATATTCACCGCACCACATAAATGTACGAGGCATGTGCGTCAAATGACAAAGTAGTAGTGTCGCCTGTTCTACTACCTGTAATTAACAGCGTAACACTATAGTAACAATTAAAGCAAGTTAACATAATGTAAAACATTAGTAATGAAAATATGAATATAAATAATAACAAGACAAAGATGTAAGTTGGTGCGTTGCCAAAATCAATGTCAGATTATATTCATCTTTCTTGAATGAATTAGGTCTAATACAACGAAATCATGCCATTGTTAGAGAGTCATGACTTATAAGTGATAACTCCAAAACACGAACATGAAATGGCAAAGGCTACAACAACAATACCAAAGGCGTTATCAGAAAATACTGCATAAAGTAACGCACTCATGGCGAAGTTTACAGCAAGTTATCAAACTACGTAGATGTCACTCGCACTTTAGGCGTTCAACTTACGACGACGTCATCCTACGTGTGTGCGAGAAGTAAACCCCATCGCAGACACAGATGCCATGTTAAGTTCATTGTAATCAACTCGTAATAAGCTCATTGTCAGAGGATGTATACCTCAAAGGAGTAGTAGTAGTAGTAGTAGTAGTAGTGATATCACCACAACACGAAATGAACAAATTACCGCCATTTAGCGTCAAGCAAAGAAACGTAGTATTGAGTTGATGCATGATAGCGGTTATGTGTCATCTGCCATAAATGCCTCTGCGTCAAGAGAGACGCAGCCAGTGAATCAATGGAGTGCAACCGAGCTGACCCTCCTATGAAAGGCACGATTGACCAAACGACATTACCGTAATCGAGTAGTGAGTTTTGCTGAATTAAACTCGATAACTGGCAGTGGCGACAATGCTGCCACATCGGCGGTAGCCCGAGCGGAACGTCGGCGTCAGCGATCTCACCTTCGTCATCGTCATTCACGCAAGCGAAGTTCAAGCTGAAGTCATTTGTAGATTAGTCTGGTGCCAGACAACGTGTTCCTGTAAATTAAAGAAGATGCCATACAGAGTAGTTTGCCTCATAGCTCTACTGCACTTGCTGCTGCTGCCGCTGCTGCTGCTGGTACTGCCATGGCAATAAAATAGCTTTCATAACGTCAATTGCCCTAATTCATGAAACGAGGTAATCTGTCAAACGATAGAAGTGATAATAATGCGAGTTGTGATCTTGATCACTATGACGAAAGTCCGTCATCGTAAAGTTTTAGCTGAAGTACACGACGGCAAATGATGCGGCAGCAACGCATCCATTCACGACAACGACCATCTGCTCAGATGCGCAGTAGAGGCAATCGCAAAGGCTCATACTCACAGCTTTCTGCACAGTATGGTGTACCTCATCCGCCACGTGATATCGATAATAATAATAATAACAACAATAACATGACGAGTAAGAATAATAGTGTGTCTACGTCCTTTTTGTGAGATACCCCCAGTGCAGCAGGCCTACGTAGTCTTCGTACGGAGCAGCTGTACCAGCGGCAAATGTCCATTGCAAATAAAAATCTTGACAGTAAACAAACCAACGAGAGTGGCCTAGATGAGGATTATGAGTATCTGATGATGAATGACAACGACAATGACAATGACAACACAAACACTACTAGCCAAAGTGTAAGTCAAAGAAATGTGCCATTGATCGAGGGCAACACCGTCATGCGTGCCAAACGAAACAAAAAGAAACAAAGTAATAAACGGGGGTCTAACAGCTCTGCGCACCACCAACACCGACGTCAACGAAGTCTGAGCAGTTTATCTGGGTTACGACTTTCTATTAGTGCAATTCCAGATACCATTGCCGGTGAGTTGGTGTAGTAAGGGCTGTAGACGTTAACCGATGACAATGGCACACTTTACCATGAACCACGTCGTTTCCCGCAGTTGCAAATGCGATACTTCAACATACTAACCTCCTCTCTTACCAATTCATCACAGCCACACCAGCCAACAATCGAACAAGATCAGCAATCACACAATATTAACGATAATATTAATATCAATAATACATCAAGCAAGAATACGAATAAGTTGAACGCATTGCATGATGTAAAACGAAACAGTAGAGTAGGTAATTACAAATCTATTACTCCATTCACTACACAGGCCATCTCACGCTTACCACCAACACCAACTTTAATACAACCACCACCACCACATCAACATCAACATTAGCAATATCGCAGACCAAGTCGATTATCTCAATTAGGTTCACAGCAAAACTTATTTGCTGCCACAGTGAACAGCAGCCAGACGAGTGGGAGTAAATTAAGTGTGGCTACTCCACTGTTGCACAAGCATGATGATAATGTATAACATCAGTACACTAATATTAATACCATAACAACACAACAGAAGGATGCATCTGTAGCCCATGATAACAATAATAATAATTTAAATTCGTAGGCAGTTAATGTCCGCGATGGTGAGAACGATAAACTTGACAAGTTGCAAAACAGTAAATTTTCTGATGCACATAACATGTTAAAAGGTAATGGGCAAAGATTAGTGGAAATTTACAACAAAGGTCAAGAAGCAGCAAGCAATGTAAAAGACAATAATCTCGTGCAAAGTTCATTGCAATCACAATAAAAACAGTAAACGTGTCAACTTACTCTCCCGCCAACTTCACGAGTACAAATGACGCGTATTGAAGATGTGCCGGCAACATCCATGCATGCTACCCCAAGTGACGAAGTAATTGACACAACTTCACAGAAAACACCTATGCCACACACAATACATAACGACAAGGCTAAGATAATTAATAACGTAAGTATGAAAAAGACTGATGCATAGGTAACAAAGAGTAAAGATCAACGTGCAAGCAATGAGATGTAGACTATTCGTGCACATATGCATCATTTGCAGTGTTGCATGAATACCATGTTGTAACGCCCAGTAATCAATAGTGAAATTGAGGCAGATGAACTTGCCATGAATGCGTTGTTTGAGCACTATGATCTATACAAATACTTAGAACATGTCCATGACGATAACAACAACAATAATAATAATAATAATTAGAGTAAGCGTAACATAAACAATGATGTAAATAATGAAAATGTAAAAGTTACATATTCATAGACGTAAGTCATTTCACCTCAACTCATTCACAGTCGTCTAGAGGAGTTAGATGCACAGGTGCTGCACCGTATTCGATAACTTTCACATGAAATAATCCTCAATGTTACACCTACGTTATTAGCCGATAGAGCACAGCACATAATGGAAAAACGACAAAAACACAAATTACACACCTCGGCATCTTTTTTGTGTACACAGATGTAGAAGGAGCAGGTAAAATAGCAAAAAGATAAGTTTAGCATTAGCGATAGCGTGGAATGAAGCACATTGATACACAACCCACGTAAAGTGCCCATGCGCTGGGCACACCTCACCGATGATGAACTTTAGTTAGACGAACAGCTGCACCGTTTGCTGCGTGATTACCAAAACACATAATAGGATAAAGTCAATACATGTCACTCTCCAAACAACAACAATAACAACACAAATAAAAATATATTGTAGTTGTTAAATGCATTATTTACACCGCCTCGTACTTCTTCTTCTGCTAGTGGTTCTAATCAAACTACTACAGCTGTGGATAGTAATAAACCTGCAGAATGGTGCCAACGCGTTTTGCGTTATTTGCAAGACAAATCTTTGCAAAAGGAAAAAGCCAATGAGGAGTTATTTGCGCGTTTTAATTTTCTGCCGACGTTACCCTCTGGTTACTCACTCGTGTAGTTTGATTTTTTGCACGATAATGACTTTCAGAGTTGCCTCAATGCAGAGGGTTACCAACATAGTGTACACCTTCAACGTAAGATGCGTGAGATTGTCTAGCGTCTTGCCAAGACACGCTCCGCACTCACCACTCTACCACATGTACATGATGAGAAATTAGTACACGTAATACGAAGTGTAAAAGATCATGTGCCAAATGCAAATAAATAGAGTCTGATCTTGCCCTCACTGGTCACATAAACACAGTCTGCACGTGATGATCAGGAACACATGCTAAGCACACAAAAAAGAACCACTAATGCACAAAGCTAATGTAGTGTTAAAAGTGTACAGTAAACTGCAGCCAAAGATAACAAACCACATCACATGCAACAACAACAACAATAGCAAAGAAACAAATAACAACAACAACAACAACAACATTAGTAGTAGTAAAAGAAGTAATTAACGAAGCACGGTAAAGAAAAGGAAGAGGCAAAGAAAACACCAACCCTCTCAGCAATCATTCACAGACCAAGCGCATAAATTGCAAAACTAACACCGGCTCAGCGTAAGTTAGTTCATGCCATTGCTAAAGCCAAAACTGATAAGCAGAGTGCCTTCCACGATGGTCTCAAGCGTACTGCCTTTCTTGCGCAATCACGAACTCGCCTACGAGAATTGCTTGCACGCATGGAGCAGTAAATGCGATCGCACAGTAGCAATGACATTCCTCTCTCCTCACAGGATATTGAGACGTTGCATTTTTGTTTTGATGGCCTGGACATTGACAGCATTGGTGTGTTGCTGTGTGATGACTTTATGTAATTTGTCGACGTTACTATTGCCCGTGAATGACATTTAACACGACATGAGATTGCCACGCTGGCCTTCCCGTCATGTGCTGCAGCAACAGTCTCGTCAAGCAAGAAAACTGGAAATTCAATAAGTGGTGAATCTATTGATAAACGACTTGACGCAATTTGCACGAGTGAAGTATTTGGCAATGTGAATAGTGCGAAAAGAGACGGTGTAGAGGATAAATTTACTGATTTACCCTTGTTAGTAGATTTTAGTGATTTTGCCAAATTCTTCAACGCCGTGGCGCGAAATGCGTGATAGCAAAATAAAACGGGTGTAATTCTTTCTCGTAGAGCACCATCCACAACACATACGTCTACGATAAACTTAAACTCTGCCCATTCAGAGAATTTACCGGTTTATGGTATTATCAATAATAATAATAGTAATAATCTTTCCAAAAATAGTAACAATAAAACTGATAACAAAAGTAATAACAAGAATAGTGTAACGGCCAGACGAGTATCGTTGCCACCACGACGATCTACTATACCATTCTTACCAAAGACGTACATTAGTACAAAAACTTCTACCACTACTACTATTAATGATAAAGATAATAACAATAATAGTATTTCAAAAAGGAATAGTAAAAATGTATTGTCGAGTACAAAAACACAATTGTCCACTCCACTGTTTGCGCCAACCCCATCGTTGCCGTTATCCTTGGCCTCACGGTCACTCTCACCGTCGCTTGCACCTCCTTCTGCAATAACTAAGATTACTACCAACCCTACTACTACTACTAATAATAATGAAAATAGTATTAATCAAAATGAAAATATGAATCGTATTACTAACATTAGTAGTACACGTGCCCCATTTGCACGGCCAGTCACGCTTTTTCCTCGCCCACCGCAGAGTCCGCGTAGAAAGTCTAACATACATCAATTATCACAAATACACAAGAACTAGTCTTAGTTGCAAACGAATACATTATCACAACCACCACCACCATCACAAAGTAATGTAGACAATAACACGCCTTTCACCAAACACAACTCTTCATCGTCGTGTATAACACGTTCTCCGTTACCGCTGCCAATCGGCAGTTGTACCTCCCCAATCGCACCTTTTCGACAAACTCGCTCGGTTTCATTAAACGTACAACCAACACTGGCCCCACTACCCCCACCATTACCATTTTCATCATCATCACAAGCACGATCAGGCCGTGCCTTGCACCATTGTGGACGTGTATCTCTACCTCTTTCTACCTCTACTAATAAAAAAAGGGATATGGTACGACAAGTAGCCAATTCGTATGGTCAATAACTACAGCCATAACTTGAACGTTACCGTAATGAATAACACACTCAACAATAAATGCAAAAATAATTAGCACGTTCGTCTCAAGTACCTGTGACGATGATGCATAACTGTGATGTTAACCCGACTAGCTACATTCATGGTGATTACATAAACAAAAACATCAATATAAGTAATAATAGTGACAACATCAATGTGGTTAGCACACTTGGTGCTATCAATAACAATAGTAACAGTAATAAAAAAAACCAATAATCTGGAAGGTAAGATCGGATGTGAAGCACGGTGCCACCCAACATAACATCGCTAAGTACAATTGAACTGTACCGTAACGGAGGGTGGTTTGACGAAAGTACAACACGCGATAACCCTAAACAGAATAATAATAATAATAATAACAGTAGTAGAAAAGACAGCTGTAAGGATATTAAAAGAAATAATAGCAAAAATGAGAAGTAACGTAAGTAAAGAAACTTGTATTAAAACAAAAATGTATAAATCACGAATATATGAAAATTGAAAAACATAACGAGTACTTTCCTACAAATTTATTTTTCTTAATAACTCAGAATATACTTTTAATACGTTCTTTGCATGTGTATATAATGCATATATATTACTGTAATATCTTTTTACTATTTTAATCTATTGTTTTTTTCCAGAAATCCACATTAATAAATTTTTTTTTTGCATAGGAGCAATATGCATTCATTTAATTCTGTGAATAGTACCTATTGTCGTTGTTGTTGTTTTGCTTCTTGTGCTTGTTATTATTATCTCCAAGACACTTTTCACCATTCTACTATTTTTTTTCTTATTCTTTGTGCTAACATTATATAATACTCTATTCTTTTTTATCTTGAATGCTGGCCTACTTTTCATTTTCTTTTATGTTTTTCTTACTTTTGATTTACTATGATGTTCGCTCTTACTTTTTTGACTCTTCACACACTTCTCTCCCTCTGATATTCCACATACTTTTAGCTAAACTACTTTATTTTTCTACATTTGTTTATCATAAGTTATTCCTTCATAACTAAACACGAACACATTCGCATTTTTTTTTCTCTGTACACTTCAAAGTATAAAAGCGTGAAAAAAATTAAATTGATCGTAAAAAAAAAATTGATAACCTGAAGAAAAAAACTCAGATAACCTGCTGAAATAAATTATATTGTTTTAAAAAAAAAAACTTATATATCAATTTTTATCGGATTTGTTCTATTTTTATTTTTACATTGTCATGCCAAAATTCTAGCTCATCATCTAATGCTATCAATAACAAATATTTTTATGTTCAAAAAAAACCCCCACACAATTGTACCATCGTCAATAGATAATATTATACAATCAGATAAAGTCAAATATAAAAACAAAAAAAAAATAAATTAAAAAATTGTTTAATAATTTATGTAGTATTAACACCATTACATGAATAGATGGTTTGTAGGTATTTAATTACAAATGTGAACATGTACATTCACTAATTTTGTCAAATTTCATATACTACAATGACTTTGTTTTTCTTTTCATCACAATATTATTGTATAGTTCATTATACAATTTAAGATAAATTTAGTAGTAAAAAAAATGAAAACTGGTACAAAAGGTAGCAAAAAGCATTTTAGATTTGGCGCAGTAGCCATTTCTGCTACACCTTTATAACACGAGGAGATATCTGTAATAACAACAACTGCTACAGCTTCATTGCAACAATCACAACATTAGCCCAGATAGAAAGAAGCAAAAGCACAATAAAGTATACTTTAACAGCCATAACGTTATAGTTAGTTGCACCGCAATGGTATGTACAGGAGTGTTTAACAAAAAGCAATCGATGTGCCTGAAAAAACTAATACTAATGATAATAATAACGAGAGCAACACTACTTTAGATATTTCTGTCAATGTAAAGCAATAGGATAACAACTCTAATAACGTAGAGGTGACATAAATTGCATGTAGCATGATAACATAAATGTGCCAATCATTACGAAGAGAGTAAATGGCAACGTTTGTGTGCTGTGCACAAACATTCACATCAATAATATACAGGTGTTAGTGTACATTTTAGCATGATATGTTAACGCTACTAAGGAATAGGAAGGTATACATTCACATGTACAAATCCAAAGTATAGTGTAGCACCTTTGTACGTTGTTTGCTTGACAAAATCCAGTGCAGTATAAGATGAGATGTAATTACTGGCAACACTACAATAAATTATTAAGCCTGAAAATAAGTTATAAAATAAATCCACGACAATGGCTGCTGGGAATCAGGTGTATTAACTACTTCTACTGCACTATAGTCATCTTCATTACCACAAATACCATATGCGCAAATGTGCAATGAGCTATAACAAATCAAACAAAGTAGTTTGTCATGTCATGTCAACGTAGACTGTAATAATAAAACGTCAATGACGTAATATTGAAATCAACATAAGTCATTACTGTCATCTTGATCACACATCTTATAGTAAATAATATATTCTGTAGCGTTGACCTCGATCAGGCACTAAGGCAACACAGCATTACATAAAGTGTAGTAAACATTTTGTAGCACTGCCACTACACTGTATGGTTGAGTATGTAATGTTGCTAAACAAGTGTCATATCTTATAAATACTCTTGATGACATGTGTCGTGCATGCATGCATGCAACGTTTGATAAATGCAATAGTAATTACAATTCTAATACTCACAAAGATAATACTTCGACGGAGGTGTGTAATTTTAACACTATAGACATGTCAAGTGTTGAGTTTGACAACTGCCTTGCTATATTTGATTAGTGTTTATGTGCAAATACTTATTTTCTTCGATGATTGCAGTCTTGTCTGCAAATACTGCTCTTTGTATCGTTACTTGTTGCAGTCTGTAATAGCGTATAATTGGTGTGTGATAAAATAGAAAACACAATATACATTAATTATTTTCACAGTGTATAATTATTCAATTATGTTATCTTTTCTTTTCTCCAAAACAGACCACGTTATTGTGTTTGAAGTTTAAAATTTTTATACTCACACACATCATAGACAAAAAGTAGTTAATGAATGCAATTTTTTTCCTTGAAATGTTTGCCTTATTGTCAGTTATATATTTGTAGTATAAAGTATACTCAACCTTTTTCACAGTACATTTTTCTTAAAAAACTGAAATGTCTTTTTTATTTCTGAAATTTGTACTATCTGTTTCAAACTAAGCGCGTCCCTATATATAAATAATTATTAGCTATACAATATTTGTGCTGTAAAACTCAGTTATAAGTAGATTAATTCCAAAAAAAATTTAATATTTTATCTTTGCTTGGCTGTATTTACACGTTGTATTAAAAATAAATATGTTTTAGTGTTTACGATCAATAAATTCAGAGGCGAAAGTTCGCGCACAAGCATTATCAGCGGCAAATAGAACATAGGCTGTATAATAATCAGAAGAGAGCAATAACAAAAGGAAGAGTTAATCACAAAATTTGTCTTGCAAAAATACATAAAAACCATCTGCTTTTGATTGCTTGTCATGTGCTTTACACATGCAACGCAGTATAAGTGAAAAGAAGTGCAGCACGTAACAAACTAAAGATGCAAATCGTAAAGGTGAGCAAACCCTCTTACACTCATCATCATCATCATCATCATAATCACAAAAGTGTAATGCACAAATGCATTAACAACAATAGTAGTAACCACAGCGAGTGAAGCAACAGATAACAGGTTTGCTGTCGTATGTCCTTCAACAGTAAGAGAAACAACAACTTTAGTCGTTCTTCAGTTCGTGTGCAAACTAGCAGTCTGAAAAAGCTAACAGTGGTAGCCAGGTAACGGAAATGGATGCAAAGTATCAGCTCAATGCACTTTATAACAATTTACCATTATTATATACATTGAGCAGTCGATGTAATGACAACTTGACAAGCCAACAAACACTCTCACGACAACGTGCAAAAGCGGAAAATAAGTAATAGCATCAAGGTAATAAAAAAGAAAAACAGGAATTACAAAACGAGCAAGATGATAGGTCATTACAATATCAGTGCTTATTTTAAGCGATATTTACTAAATAATTCAATTTGCTGCTTTCATCTCAGTAAAAATAGTGTACTAGGCTAAGCAGTCGTGAAATAGATTATTTGCGTTAGCACTTTCCAAATACATTTGGCGTTTTGCTTGCACCAAGTTGACTGCATAAAAAGCAAAGTTGTTCTTACGATGGCGATTATCCTGTCAATACAAAAAAATAATGCCATGATAATAATAATACATAGTGCATATGTGGCACTACACGTGGTGATGACGAAAATGATAACATTGCAAATTTAAATACTGATTATGGTAGTTGCTCTTGTTGTTGTTCTTATTGTCATTGTAAATCGTCATTGAATTCATTACGTTTGATTACTCCATACTCAGCCTTGTAGGCAAACAAGCAAACACGTTCAAGTGGCAAAGCCGACAAACATCACGAGCCACATATCATTGACGTAGATGATGAAAGACAAGATGAGTAAAAAATACAAATAGGCAAAAATAGAGATTAGCAAGCACAACAAATGATAAGTCAATCTTGTAAAGGTAATGAAGCAAACAAGTAGAATAACATCAATAGTGGTAAAGCGAAAAACTCCTTCTCGTTTAACGTGACATCGGATAAGATTAATGTCAACAATGGGCAAACAATTCGTGCACGCTCACCGCCGCCGCTGTTCCCTCGTCCGGAAAGAAACTAATAATCTGTCAATATCTCAGTAAACCAAATAACACAAAGATGTGATGCAGATGAACATGGTAAAGGTACAGATTATACTAACACCACGTAAAAAACAATGACATCATTTTTTAGCAATGATAATAATAGTAGTAGTAAACAAAATATTGGTAGTAGTGGTGGTAATAATGACAAGCATGCCCGGCAGAAAACGTTGTAAGATTTTTCAATAAACAGCAACAGTGACAGTAAATAATGTCGCAATAAACATTTGCTGTAAACTACCAAAACACAAAACAAGAAGACACCATATTTTTCATCACTCGCACGCATGCAAGAGGAGTAGCAGCATAAAAACTATTTTTCTTTTACGTCTAGTATACACACAACCGCACCACCACACCAGAAAAAGGCCATCAATAGTGGTGCAAGTAGTGCCAATAACTCACAGGATAGTCAGTCGTAGCGCAGTAAAGACTTCGTGACCGCTGGAGCGCAGTTGTTGGCAGATGTAAAAGCCGGTAGAGCCGGTGCGTTGGCGTCTGCGTTAGCTAAAACGCATGCCCCTGCGTTAGGTCTGCGTAGACCTGGGTTTCAGCCTCCGTTTCATAATAACAATCCAAATAATAACACGAATAACAGTAACAATGAATATTACAATGACGAAAAGGCTGCACATGTATCTAATATACCTGTCAACAAGGTACTTTCCTCTGTCATTAATAATAGTAGTAGTAATAATAAAGGTAAACGACAACGAGCTGTTGACATTAATAATAATAGTAGTGTTAATAATAGTGGAACTGCCATGGCAGAGAATGAGGAAGGTAATGGCGAGAATGACTACCCAGCATCGTTGCTCCTGCCCGATGGCAGTGTACCTCCGTTGCTTTTACCGCTAGACGCCTCACTGGTGCGGCAGGTGGCGTATGAGATACTATAAAACGCAAATACCTCTGGTGGTAGTAGTAATAGTAATAATAGTAGTAAAAGTAAGATAGGCTGAGATGATATTGCCGGTTTGCAACACGCCAAGCGAACGATTGAGTAGGCCATTGTCTGACCATTAAAGCGACCAGACCTCTTTACGGGACTGCGTGATCCTCCACGAGGGTTGTTGCTCTTTGGTCCTCCAGGAACTGGCAAAACGATGATTGCCCGTGCGATTGCCCACCGTGCTAATTGCACTTTTATTAACATTTCCTCCTCATCGATCATGTCCAAGTGAATTGGGGATGGGTAAAAATTGGTGCGGTGTGTGTTTGCTGTGGCCGCGGTCAAGCAACCGAGTGTGGTGTTTGTAGATGAGATTGATTCGTTACTCAGTACACGAATGGAAGGTGAAACCGACGCGGTACGACGTGTGAAGACGTAGTTTTTGGTTCAGCTAGACGGCGTAGCGACGGATCGACAAGATCGCGTGTTACTCATTGGGGCAACCAACCGACCAGATGACCTGGATGAGGCGGCACGTAGACGATTGTAGAAACGACTCTACATTCCATTACCCGATCATGATGCACGATGTGAGCTTATTACGCGTCTGCTCTATACACTGGAACGAGACTATCATGCTGCCAACTCACCGCATTTACCTTCTTCGCATAAAGAAGAATAATAGTAATAGAAGCAATAGTAGAATAAATTAGAGAAAAAGAAGAAATATGAAAGCAGGAATGTAGCAGAACTAAACTGTAATGACCATAGCACTGATAGAGACAACGTGAAAAATAATGAAAATGATTGCGGGTTTGGGTGTGATGTAATGTAGTAAAAAAGTAAAGTAAAAGTGCACACCCTCAGTGTGCAGGACATTGCCTTACTTGCTAAATGAACGGTGGGCTTCTCTGGTGCAGATCTGAAGCAGCTTTGCCGAGAAGCAGCCATGGGCCCACTGCGAGAGATGACAATGGTTCAACTAGACGCTATATCTGCGCATGACCTACGACCAATAAATCTGAAAGATTTCAAATTAGCACTGAAGCGAATGAAGCCGAGTGTGAGTAGTAAGTAAGTGACACGATATGTTCAGTGAAACGCCTTATTTGGCTCATTCTCACAAATCTACGAGAATGACAATGATGAGGATGATGATGATAATGATGATGATAACGATGATGCCACTGAAACGCAGCAATTGAAGAGTATTAATAATAGTTCTAGCGTTAATAACAGCTGAAATGGCGAAGCTAACAAAGTGCAAAATGCAGATCATAATCATCACCATCATAATTACCAACACATTGACAATAAAGATGATAAACACAAAAGTCAGGTACTAGGAGTTAATGATGAGTTAGCTACAGAAGAGTAACAAAAGATAATAATAAATTAAGTAAACGTACAAACATAAAATTAATATTTTATAATAAAAAGAAAAAAAATAGGAAGACAGATAAACTTCAAATTAACGTACACAACACATAATTTTTTCTTAAAATTATAAATCCGCTTTTGACAACGCTTCCGTTATCTTTTTTGTGAACTTATCATTTGCCTATATTACTTAAAAATTATAGAGATAGTGATAGCAAATATATGTATGACAGTATCATTTTGATATGTTCTTCCTTTTTTTCTTTGTACACAAAATACATATTTGTGAAGTGATGCTCTACTGTACTTTTTTACCTTTTTCATCTTATAATCTGTCATCATTGCAAACTTCACTTAATTTTTTTAAAAAAATTTTTCTGTTTTCAAAAATTATTTTATTAATGTAAAGTAAGTAATAACAGTAAAAGTTAATGTCAAATAAAATTTTCAGAATAAATTTCATCTACCTCTCACTCGTTTGCGCAGTTATTCTTGCTTGCATCTCTTGTGACGCCTGTACAAAACATTCGCATTCGTCTTCTTTTTTGTCGTCATCATCGTCATTTGCATCATCCTCACAGCGGTCAAATCAGATCAAATCAACTTTGCCATCAACGACAAACAACATGACATCCTCATCGTCAGCGACAGAGAAGCAGTAAAATACAAAGACACTCAGTTATTACAAGGCGCCATACCCACCCGCAGCAGAGCACGAAAAACGCTATGTGATTTACCTGTAGCCGCACGAAAACGAGCATGACTACAAACTGGAGCTACTGCCCGGCCGTGTTGAGAATGTGGACGGTGCCAATCACTACTTTATTGGAGGCAAAATAACAGAGCACAACATTGATGGGTGGGGGTATACGTACTATAAGGTAAGTTTGGGTCCTATTGCAGGTACACGAATGATGCCCATTGGCGAAGCAGCGACGTTGCGTCCGCGGTTTGTCGCGATGCGTTCTAACAGTGAACAGCAGTTTATTCGTTATAACAGTAAATTACCTGTGGTGGTGTATGTGCCTAATAACGCGGAAGTGCACTACCGAATATGGAAAGCACAAGGTGACAGTGATCAAGGAATTATTGCTGATCAATAGTAATCGCAAAAAAAAAATATGTAAGAAATACAATATCGGTTTTATATAAATTATTTAGCTTTTTCAAAACAATAATTTTTTATAAACTCTTTTTGTTTTCATATCTTATGTATCTACTTTGCTAATCACTTGTAATTTTATTGCTGATTTTCGCTATTACACTTTTTTTTAAAGGTTTTTTCTCAGGTGCATTTAATGGAAAAAAAAAATAGTATATTGTATTAAAAAATGTTACTGTCATTAAATTTTGCATTCGCATATGTAAGTTTGACTGACTTATAAAAGTGTTATGCATTACTTGTCTTTTGATCATCACTTACGCTATACAAGCATATTATCTTTTTCGGTTTGTACTTTATATAAAACTAATTTATGGCAAAGAGTATTTGTAATGAACGAAGTAATTTATTTGTTTATATTTATTTTTGTAACTTTTTCTACCATTTATGTTCACTTTAATAAATTTACACGCACGTAAATCAACAGACAATAACTTACGCATACAATGTTCAATAATAACTTCTATACTTAACATTCTTGCTATCTACACCTTTGCTATTTTTTCTCTAACACTCAATCATAACATTATTAGTTTTTTCACAAAATTTATTTTATTATATAATTACAAATGTAGAGAAAAATACAATAGCGATCATAGTGCTAGAAATAGCAGTGAAGATAAGACGATGATGAGTTCGTCAAACCTACAAATCGTTACATGGTTACATCTGAATTTGCAAAATGTACAAATGTAAGCAATTAATAAAAAACGTAATAATAATAAAAAGTCAATAGTAATGATGATGGTAACGACAAGAACAAGTTTGCTACACCGGTTGTTAAAAAAATGTTACATTTGTAGACTTCACCGTTAGCGTAAACAATTAGTCTCGCAGACGCTTTGCGTCATGTCAACTCCCATAAATCTTTATTCACGAGTTAAGCGTCACAATAGAAGCAGCGTTTACACTCAGAATAACGAGACATGAACAACAAACATGAATATGTAGAAGAAAAAGAAGAAAGTGATGATATTAGCGTTGGTGACAAGGCAAAATAAGTGTCAAAAAACTTTAGTTACATTCGCAGGCCTGTATGTTCTTCCTCATTAACACCAAGACATAACATGAAAGGCAATACTAACATCCGCAAAAGATCAAAGAGTATTGCTTATACTTAAAGTATTGATGATAGAAGAGAAGAACACAGCCGTTTTAGCAGATATTCTACACGTTGTCAAAGTCTGCCTTGTCAGATAAATCTCAATTCACCTCATTCATCGTCGCTGAGTACACAAATATATATTGATTACAACTTAATGTAGGCAACGTCAAGGTCAATGTCAAAGAATGAGAATAGTACATACAAACACTCGTCAGTGCATCCAACCTTGTCGTAACAAAAATGTAAATCGAATTATAACTATAATGCACCATGAAGTATTTTCTACCCAAACGGCACAAAAGATTTACCACCCATCCGACTAGACTATCTCACTCTGAAACACTGACAAACACGTCATACGAAAAACTTTACGCTTAGTTCAAAAACGGCTACGTTATTGAGGGAAGTACGAACTAGTAATAGTGGTGAAAACGATAAAGTTTGCCATTCAAAAAAGAGTAAATTAGAAGATTATTTACGTCGTAGACGATTAGTTATTCCTGAACAGAAAGTGTAATGGCTGCATAGTATTGAGCCTCACAACGCCTTTGTCTTTCTTGTGCAGCCTGTGTAATACGAAAAGGGCAAAACACTCACCACTACCTAGCCCATGTCAAAGTAAAATACAAACACCACAGACAACAGTAATAATAATAGTGTTTACAATTCTACTGTGTTACAGAATATGACACGTTTGTGATTTAGTAAAAATAAACATCAAGAATGCAATATACCTTTGTTTGCACGACGTTGTAAAAAGAAAGACAATTATCACCTTTCTCCTTTCCACTAAGATAACGAAGACAGTTGTAGCAAGTATAGCTACAACTAGAACAGTTATGGTAATGACAGTGATGGTCGCTCATTCTCTGTTGCCTCAAGTAGTTTCTTCTCTACCGCTGTCATGAGCACAAGTTCACAGTCTGATTGTACAAATAGACACGACATCAATAATGATTATGATGATGATGAGAGTTATAGTAATTATGACTTTACACCTTCATGGCGTACATATGATCGATAGAGTGAATGAGATAGTATGAGTAATGCTAGTAAAAAACAAAGTAGTTTTGCTTTGTATAAAAACAACAACAACAATAATAATATATTCTACAAAAATTTAGAGGGAGGTGATGATGGTAACGGTACTAAGGGTGATACTGGAGTAGAAGCGATTGTGGTGTTGTACAACGATGTCACCGGCTTAGACTTCAACCCTCGTCTGACGACATCACGATTAGCGATTGAAGCAAAACACATCAGGACTTTTCATTTTGCATCTTATCATGCCGCACGCATGTACTTTCAGCATCGTGGTGATACCAAACAATAATAATTATCATAATCACTACAAAAAAATGTATCGTACAAGTCTGAATAACACTAGGCAAATAGTGAGAATAAAAACAATTTGTCAGTACAAAAATCAAATAGTAGCAGCAGTAATAGTAATTGTCTGCATGTATATGGTGAAAGCAATACTAATAATAGTGAAAATAAAAAGCTGTAACAGTCAACTGATAGTGATGATGACGTTTCAGAAAAGAATGATGAGCCAGTGCTTATTAGTTCACACGAGGATTGTATGATGTGCATCTACAGCGCAGACCCACACTTTATTGCGGTTCTACGTGACATTGTCATGCCCTTTTCGTACATGACACGCAGATCAAAGGTAAATGCATCACACGACATGAGTGATAAGGTGCAAGCTCGTTTGTTAAAGTATGTAGAGGTAGGCATGCCCTCCTGGGCTGTTTTTGTTGCCTCATCGAATCTACCCTTGTACACACGACGGTGCCGTAAAGTGGTGGTGGCACTCTGTCATTTGTGGCCGCTCATTTCACTAGGTGTGGGTTGTTATGACTTGTATAAACATCTACCACAGCTAAAAGTGTTCTTAGCCTCAATTACGGACCCACTTGCCAGGTGAGTAGAGCACCGCTTATCTGTGCGCGTGTCAATGCTCCTGACCTATTTACTCTCTGTCACCGTGACAACGTTTACCAGCTTATCATAGCTGTTCCCACCGCTTTTACTTGTGCCACAGTTGCTCATACGCCTGATGTGAAATTTATTTAGCCTTTTGCACTTCCCGATTGTGATGATCATAAACATACTTTACTGAGTAAGTATCACCATTGCCAGCCTGATGCAGTGTATTTACTTGTTTGTTCGATTGCTGTTTATTGGGCCTTTCATATTATTATATCAGCTTTATTTGATTGTTTGCTATCTTATAGCCACTCTTTTCATGCCGTTTCTATTTGTGCTACGCGCTTTGAGGCAAACAAATGTATTTACGTGATTAGGTAGTAAGTCATTGACTGGTGCAACAGCAACAGCAAAAGCAGTAGCTTCGTCTTCGTATTCACCAGCGTCATCATCATCAACATCATCATCATCAACACTACTGATAAACTGGATGTGGTGATCTTTATAGGACTGGGTATAATTTTGAACGACCATTGCTAGTCCTATCAAAAATGCCATGCTGGGAGTGTGAAATTCAATTACTAGTGTAACCGACATGCTTTTCCGTCGTGAAGTATCGATTCGTCATTGAATCAACATTCAATATTAACTCGGGCTGTGTGTGCTAGACGAGGCGAAAAATATAATTCTGTACAACATGGAGTGAGTGTATTGGTTTGTGCCGATGAGATAGTACATTATCTTGTTTCTGTTTTTATTGTCTGTTTTTACCGCAGTTCCCTTCATTTGATCACCAATGTTCACTCACTTTGATTTTCTCATGTACAATTACGATAATTCAAGTTTTGCTACTCGTGCTCTTATGGATGCTACTATGAGCAATAATAACAATATTAGTAGCGCCGTGTTCAATGTAAGTAATCAAACTTTTTTGGCACGTCAACATTTATTTGATGAAAAGAGCACGCAAGTGCATATAAATATTAATTATACCAGGTTATGAAGTTGATTATGTTAGTGGTTGCAATGAATGTAATTACGTGTGAAGATAGAACTCAAATTGCTTTTTTTCTCTGGAGTTTAATTACAAACATATAAATTTCTATATTTATTCGCATTATCTGCTGGACTAATAGTTTTTGTACACACATACCCCCCCCAAAACGTCATAAATTTAGATGTAAAAGCTAATTAGAATAAGAAGTACAACAATATCTTTCGTACGTATTTTTCTTCTATTTTGTATTTCAGATATGTATAGCATATATGTATCGGGTAACGTTCTTTACTCCAGTACACATATCGTCAAATATTATAAATATTATGATATTCACACAATAAACTCAAATATTTTTTTGTTATTTCTACTTATCAATTAGATTTATTATATTGTAAATATAACTTTTTTTAAAAATAAAAGTAAATTGCTAGCAAATAATTTTTTTCTGAATAATTCGAAAGTAGCTGAATAATATTACAACTAAAAGTAAATCACAAAAAGCAACAATCAAGTATGGTCGATTCTCAACTAGTCCGAAGTCGTCAAAGTCTGATTGACGTAGGACAGCGTAATCTGTACGACAGTGTGCAAAGTGAAATACGACGCAACAATGACGCACTAACATCACTGAGACGATAAAATAAGTAGCTAAAAGTAGTCTATCAGCAATCACTACGTGGACAGCGCAACATTGACGTTGATGAGCACTACAACAAAGAAGAAGCATTGCTAAATAATAAGTTGTATGTGCTCAAACGTAGTCTAAACGCGGTTAAAGGTAAAAACAATGAGCTACTTAAAGAAATCAATCGCTTGACAGAAGAAAATCATTACACGTTGAAAGAAGGAGGGCAACGTGGGATAGATGAGAGTAGCCCACTCGCGTAGAAGATACGCGCACTGTAAAATCGTCTTGACAAGTGTCTCATCAAGCATAACGAGGTCAACACCATTCGCCGCACCTATGAAACACTGCTAGAGCGACTTAACTTGTAACGTGCAGGATTTGACACTCAGTTAGCGGCAACCTAAAAGGCACTTGAAAATCACGAGAAGTAGTGTAAAGAGCTTAGCGAGGTCGGTAATCAGGCAAACCGAGAAAAAGAAGAGGCGAAGGCGGTGGTGGTGCAGCTGAAGAAGCAACTGAGTGATGAAAAACGAACACAGCAGAAAGACCTGTAAAGCCGACGTGCGTTTGTAAATGAAAAGCGGTAGTTGCTTGACAAGAAACACAATGCAATTCTTGTCAAGATGGCACAGCAGGATGAACGTCATGCCAAGATATTACAAGCCGCGTACAGCTCCTCCAGTGCTAATAACTCGTTAGCGAAAAAAAAGGGCAACTTGACGAGTCGAAGCACACATGACTTGTTGCTCTTGTCCTCACTGAATCCACAAGAAATTGAGCGACTTCAGCGGCAAAAGTAAGAGTACTACAAATTACGTGAAGTGGCCCAGGCAGAGAATGTTGACTAGGTTATTGACAAGCTTAAAGAACGAATGGCTACACGGGTGCACATGGAAGATCATGTCCACTCACTTCAAATTGAAATTGAGCAGCTAACGGAGTAACGTAACAAGTTATTGAATCAATGAGATGCGTGTAGTCAACGTCATGGCGGGGCGATGGTGTCGGTGAAGAATGTACGAAGTGCACGCGATAAGGACGGTAAGCGTCGTAGGCGATTACTGCGTAAGATGCATCATTCTGCGATAGGTGCTAGCAGTGCATTACACTCGGAGCAGAATATGGTAAATAACGTTCATCATTACAATGATGATGATGGTATTGCTTGAGAAGACAACGGTGACGATGATGATGAAGATGATGGTGAAGAAGAAGGATATAGTAATTACGGAAACACTGAAATGGTTGGTAGCTCGATCAGTGCCAACAACACATCATCTGCAAACGCAGTAACTTTGTCCTCTTCTGCATCAGCAGGTGGGGCAGCAGGTCATATTCACGATTTTCGATTACTGGTAGATCACATTAAGCAAGATTACAACAAGATACGAGATGAGTTTCAAGAACAGCTACGTGGACGTCAACGCGAGTTAGGAGATGCCTATGCGCAGCAAACCACACTCAACGATTTACTCGAGTAGGTCAACAGCGGTGTACAGCAACTTGCGGAGAAGTTGTCGGTGAGTGTAGTTAGTCCAATGAATGAAATGATCAATACACATACCATGTCTCATCAAGATAATGTTGCTAATAAAGGTGGGGATGAAAATAGGAATGCGTATGCAGATAGCAAATAGAATGAAATAAACACCTTTGCGAGTAAAATTGAATTTGCCATTTCAGCGATTGATGGGAAGCTCAATGATGAGTTGTAGCAGACGAGTCGGTTGAGTCAAGGTGTGATGTCGTCTCTGCGTCTGTTGAGCAAGTGTGGGGAGCGGCTGAAGAGCATGCTCAACGAACTCACCGCAAAGGAAGTGTAGAGTGTCGAAGTTGCACTGCATGAGTGTAAAGTGGCTATTCCAGACACCAACATTCGTATTCCAGCGCTCATGACGAGTTCGTCTCATTGGCAACACGCCACAAACGTGACAGGGTATGCAATGAATAACATGATGAGTGATGAACGACCATCCGCACAACGTGAGCGTGAGCGTGAGCGTGATGAGAATGAGGACAGAAAGAAGAATGTCTGTGCATCTGGAATGGACTACCGTGACGATTACGAAGACAGTAACAGCGATAATGACGAGGACAACTACGACGATGAGAGTTTGATTGCCGCGGATGGGCGAAAACTAAACGTTCCACGTAAAAAAAATAACAAGAAAACATTTGTAGACGACTTCCCTGATAGCGAAATTCATGATCGCATTGAACTGAAAATGATGTCGCTTGCCACGGTAGAGCGAGAGATGAAAAAGGCACGCAAGCAACAGATGCAGCAAAAGCAACAACAACAAAAGCAGCAGCAGCAGCAACAACAGCAGCAAACGCAACAGGTACAACAGTAACACCAACAACAACGGTCAGTGCATTAAAATTAATTAAACATTTATTTACACATACACACATACGAAAACGTAATTTATAAATTTAAATCATACAACCAGTAATAATTTCATATTTTTCTAAAATTTTTTTTTACTTCTAGTGTTTTATCCTTTTATAAATATTGTAATAATGCACAAAAGAAATAAAAGAAAAAAAGAAATGTTTGTTTAAGACTGTTATTTTATACTAATTGTGATCAGATACTACTGCTCCTAAATGTTGGAGTGTTTATATGATGCTTGTTAACGTTAACGTGTGTATATTTGACGTAACTAGTTGACAAAAAAATAATACATGATCAAAAGTAATGATACACACAATCACACACAACCTTACACTTTATAATTGTATCGATATAGTTACAACTATCATAAATAGCACAGATGTAAATAATATGCAAACAATCCAAGTTATAAATATATATATATAGAGAGAGATATATATGTGTATTGATGTAAAAGTAAGTTCTCAATGTAAAAAACACGTACTTGCGAAGAAAAAAAGGTATATACTTTTTTTTGTTTGTTTAATTTTTGTGTTAATTCGCAAATGATGTAAATCGTATGTACATAAATGTTTGACAAAATGTAATATGTATTTTAGATACAAACTTACAAAAAGGTTATAAGCTGCTGTGCAAAAGAAAATAATTTTCTTAGTTATCAAAATGTAACTTTGATATATATGATAAATATATGTGTTCAATGATATGCATTTGACTACTCTTCAAACAAATTCACTTGTAAAGCTTCGTTTTTATTTTACACACTTTTTTTTTCCGATTTACACATGTCATATAGTATATTTGATTTAAGAATACCTATTTATTATTTTTTTTACAGAAAAAAGCAAAATTTATAGAATGCAAAAGCGCATCACACTATTGTTTTAACCTTCTAACGAAGAATGTAATAGTACAGCAATTTATCCATCGGTGTAAGATAACACGCTGCAGATCACCAAACTGTATGCTTTAGCGTCTCTTCTTCATTTTTCGAAAACAAAATTATACTACTTGAAATTATTTCTGTAAAATTAGTGCAAAATTAGAAATAGTTTGGCATTAACAAAGTAACAACAATAGCATTTATAAGTATAATGATAGCATTAACAACAAAATTATAAATATAGTACTAGTCGTAAATAGTAAGCGACTCTGTTGATTGATGCACTTGTACAAGTTGTATGTTTTCCTTTTACAGCAAAGACAATAAATGTTGTACAAGATAGCAAAGAGGGCAGAACGCATGCATCATAAGAAGTGAAATTAAAGTAAGTGTAACATACAATGCGTGTCAAAGAAAGTTAGCATAGTGTGTAAGATAATTGTTAAAGGTAATATGATTAAGACAAAAATAAAATTGTGACTGGAATGCTACAGTAGCTTGCTGAACCACTATTAGTAAAATTCTACGAACACGTTCAATTAAAAATTATGACTAGAAGCGAAAAGGCAAACGCATGTCTCATTAATAAATCAACACAAAATGATGATAATTATTATACAAATTGTAAAAATGCAAAAATAGATAAAAACAATAATCAGATGACTACCACCGCAGTCAACAAAAGACAGCAGATCAAGCATAAGTGATAAAAATAGCAATAGTCAACATCAACTTGTTATAACATACATCAAAACAAGGAAACCAGTCACGCTAATTAATCAGTAACAAACTCATCAAATAACAGTTTGTGGTGCGTCAACTAGTAAACCTTATCACTCTGTACATAGTTCGAGATTATACACTTTCTATTACCACGTGCTTTGCAGACATATAGTGGAATGTCTCAAGTGTATGCATTGTGCAAGTGCTTTGTGCCACGAATTATAATACAACTTTCACTCTTGCTTAATGATGCAATAGATGAAGAACACAACGCATAAACTGCACAACGACAAAGAGCTATCACACTAGCTATTATTCACTTGACTTAACAATATGCATTAATGAAACGCGTTTTTTGTGCTGCAGATGATTGCACTTATGCGTCTGATAACATGCGTAAGCATTATATTAATGTAGATAAGTAAATTAGTCATACTAGTGGTAGCAAAAACGATTATCTTGAAAATTGTCAATACTCTGATATCATTAATTAAAAATAAGCATGAGCGTAATTTGTTAATATTATCATAACTCAACTTGTACACAAAATAAACATGTCAAACTCTCACATTGTGTTGTAAATCTTGTATCATGCCATACATACTGATATAGCAGCTTTCACTTTTGTAGGCGATGATGCATTACAATAAATATTAGCATTAATGTCTATCATGCATGGTGATGATGTAAATCAAACATAAAGCATTGCATTTGCACAATCCGATGGTGTGCATAAATAAGGAAACAATTCGCAAAGCGCAACGTGGCGCTTACTATTACATCACTTTAACAAAGTACTAATTGATATGGTCAAGAACGAGGAAGAAACTGAGCAGCGTGGCAAAGGTCAACAAGTGAAAGGTGGTCATTGGTACTTTTGCAATAGCAAGTATAGCAACTCTAGAAATGTCTACAAATATTTGCTCCAAACACTTGTACTTTTATTACTTCGACTCAATGTCAACAGTAACAGCAACAAAGCGTAAAGTATTGTTACTTAGTATACAAATGATATGTTGTTAACAACACCCTTGTCGCTACGACAAATCGTAAAACTGATACATTTCACAGACGTTGATGTCGCAAACACTCGTTTTCAAAATTATAATGACACCACATAACAACAAAGTTAATGATGCTATACACTTTTCATTTTGTGATATTTATACTACATTTTGAAGTCATATACTAAAGCGGCAACTACAAATATAACATCTTATGCATAATAATAACTGCCATCATCACGAACAACAAATGTAAACTAAAATTATTATGACTACTTGTTTTACTGCAATAACATCAATACTGAAGCAGTTGTGATAGTTTTGTCATGATTGACGGAAATGTTTACCTTGTCTGTCCGTCGAATGTTACAAAATGCCCTGTATCAGAACATAAACACATTACACAAGTCATGATTAACATCAGTAAACTGCAATGCTTGTCTACAGTAAAGTATGTAAAATATTTACATTAGTAGCGCATGTGATAAAGACGATGACAATATCATAGCACAAGTATATAGCTCGATTGTAGTGTTGACTAAATTATTACTTATGTTATTTATGTCATGTCATACTGCGTAGTAAAAAGAGCAGCTACATGCATTCATGACTAAATTGTCTTGTAGTGGAGTGGCAATGACGGCTATACGCAAAATTAATGAATATATTACAGCCTTGCTGGCACGTGATGTAGATTATAGCGGTAGCCATGTTCAGCGTGAAAAGTATAACAACATCAATGCTAAATTATTCACAAATGTGTCATCATCGCCTTTGCAATTGAAGCAAAACACATGCAATTTTACTAATAGTTATTGTGTAATGTAAAGTCTAACTCATACAATTGCTGCTGCAATGTGTTACGTTAGTAACGTAATAACAACAACAAAAATCGATACTAAGAATAAAACAAAGAAATAGGACTATGCTAACATGTCGAACATCTAAGAAACAATAACTTATGGCTACGAAACACTTTAATAAGCGATAAAGGTTGAAGAAGATGATGATAATGCTTGTTGTGATGAAAAATAAAAGTGTATATTACGAATACATCATAACTGTCAAATCTTTTATTTACTTTCACGTTTGTTGTGAATATTAGTAGAGATATACAGGCATTGTAGTAGTATTGAATGTGACGGTAAGGGCAAACTTTGCCACACAAACTACAACAACAGCATTAATAATAATAACGAGACTGAAGCAGACTTCACTTCTTCGTAATTAGTAAATCATCTAATAGTCTAATCATTCGCAAATTGCACGAAGCTATGACTAACGTAAAGACAGCAAAGCAAACCGACTGTGTAATAAAATTGCAGAGATAGATTATGCATGCAGAATAAATTATTTGTATCATGCACCTGACTACACCTTGCACGTGTCATGGATTAACTCTTACACCAATACAGTCATACACGTATCACTGCTCGATTATGTATACTTCTAAGCAAACACGAATAACTTTGACACGAAATGGAGTAAAATTTGTTTGCTAAATAAAGTAATGTCAACACTGAAAATAGAGTGCAAGATGAGATGGAGTAATTGTTGTAGACCATCCGTGCCGCGTGTACGTTTGGTCGTACATCTGTTTCCCGTTGTTGAGGTTAGCCATACAGTAATGATTGTACTAGTCCCCGTACACATGACTACAATAGTTTACTAGGTCACATTCCATCTCGTTCATTACAAAACACTATACCAAAGCTTTGCTACACGATAACATATTCATGATAGTTTTACTAAAGTTGTAACAGAATGAGCGATTAACAAGCTTTGTATTGCAAAATAGGAGATGCAAATACTTTTAGTAGTACTAGTAAACAAACAAGTAAAAGTTGTGATAGCTCAAATGCACTTTATGATATTGACATCAACGAGCTAAAGTAGTATTGACGTCTGTTGATGTAGACAATACATCAGTAGTAACACTAATGTTTGTCATAAAAGTAATACGAAATGCACAAAGTTTATTATTATAATTGCATAATAATCTAGTAGTAAATTATCACTTAGACTAACATTTATTGTCCGCATTTATGTAAAATATATACTAATTTTATTAATATCACATTCTTTTTGTTTACTCTTGACAGTAATAAATATTATTAATATTCATTTTATTTTATTTACATTCGTAAAGGTTAGCAACATATCATTTCTTTATTAATTTTTCTCTCTCAGACACATACACATATTTAAACGCAAAAAGTAAGTCAATGTCTACCCGGACTGAAATAGAAGTATAATAGTCATCTGAACTGTAAACATCCGCTTCTACGTCATTACGCGACTCACCTCCACACACCCCGATACCTTAGTAATCTTTATAACTTAAAGTTAGCGAATCAGCTGATGTTTCATTATTACGTTGCAAAATAAAAGCCATGCAAGATGAGATAGTAGGATTACGAGACGCATTGCAACAATAACCGCGACAGTAAGAGTAGCAATAAGGTCAGTAGCTACGCAAACGGTTTTTTGTACACGACAAGTAAGTTGCACACAAGTATGTACAATTATTGAAGAAATTACGCAATCAAAACGTACAACTTTACATTGCACAAAATAAGGCACAAAAGCTAACACAATAAATGAATGCATTACAAAAATAAAAACAAACTGCAGACTACAATACACCTAGACGTAGAGGAAAGAACAACAAACAGTAACTCAATCACCACAATAACAAAAGAAATGTTTAGTCAAAAAATAATCAAGTCAATGGCTATGCTAATGATGATAATGGTAATGATAATTAAGATGATAATAAAGACAAGGATGAAAAAGATAGAGAACTAGTTGAACGTTTGCAGCGTCAACTACACAGTGTGACAATGCACAATGACCTGCTAAAAAGGCAAAATAATTAACTTATTGACGTAATCAAAGACGAAGTAGGATTTGGTGCAAATTACAGCAAATAAAAAATTTTACAGTGAACACGACGTCACTGTAATCGTGTAAGTTCTAACAAAAACACTTGTGGTGATAGCAATACCGTCGGTGCTGCTGATAATGATGATGATAAAAGTAATATTACCGATGGAGGCAAAGAAAATTTTATTCATGGCTGAAAAGGACGAGCTGCACAAATAGTGCTGCTGCAAAGCAAACTAAAAGAGTATGAACGTGAATTGCGGGAATTACGATTACAAAATGCAAATCAGAATGTATAGCATAAGGTCAACAGTAAAAGCGACACAGACAAATCCGATAGTATTGATAATACTTATCTATATCAGTAATAATACTAGTAATTGTATCAAAAAAATAGTAACATTGATAGCAATAGTAACTATATAAACGACACATTAATGCAGCAGATAGCACAATAAAGTAAATGAAATCGAGTAAGTAAAAGTTAAAGTGTACTTGACAAGCAAACAATAAACTCACACACATTAGATTTTGACGATCGCACGCGAGAGCGGTTGGCACAGATACAGGGCAACAAGTTAGCGGCTTTACGTGATGTATAGGCTCAACTCGCACATATTAAAGATGAACTTGCACACGAAAAGAATAATGGTAAAGCGTATCAAGCGCGATTTAGCAATCTACAGCAGTAGTGTGTGCAACTGCGCAATTACGTGAAGACGTTACTTGACAAGAGTAGAAGTGATGACACCCTTATTGATGCATATAAGACGTAAATCAAACTGTTGCAGTCCTCACTTTACAAGGCTAAAGAAGAAGTTGCATTTTACTCTACCACAACGTAGAATAAATATTCCAATAATAATGAGAAAAATATGAAGTAATAACGAACAATACACGCTAATGATAACGCAACATCAGTAACAATGAACGGATGTCAAGATAGTCATGCACTGTGTAACTCTTTGAGTAATCACAATAATTTACTTGCGTAGTCATTAGCACCAGATTCAGCAGCAGGTGTCATGATTAGTGAACGTGATGCTTTACTGTTGAGATGAGTACACAGATTGCTCTAGGTAGACCACACTGTATAACTGGCAACACTCACTAGTAATAACAACAACAATAGTCACAGTGCTATGCAGAAAGTGGTGTGAATAGCTCACTCACATGTGTTACGTTTATAGTAGCAAATGCAATCAACGTATCATATCACACTAAGCAATCTAGTCAATCGCGTAAACGACTTAGTTGAACAAGTGTCAAGATGTAATAAGACAACTTCTGAAACGATTGGCAAATAGGTGAAGAACAAACTAGTGACATCTGTGGATACGTTTATACTGACAGAGAACAAGCAATTGAAGGAACGTATTCGCTCACTTGTAGAGCTCAATCGCGCAGAGGGCAAAGTGTTTGAGTCTTCTAGCTGTTAAATGTAAATTTTAGTTTATAAAGGTGCCATTTAACTTGTACAGTAACATAATTTCTTGGGTTTTTTTTTACTATGTAATTTGCACTATAATTATTTTTTTGTTGTTGTAAATTACATTGTTCTCTTGTAGATGTATAGCTGTGTCTAAATATTTTATTTATTTCTCAAATAAGTTGATCAATGTGCATTTTTTTTGTATTATAATAGTGCACTTTGCAATAAGCTTAGCCCAACAAACATTAACAAGTGTATTTATCTAAGTTTTTTTTTTGTCTATTTCGTCTTAATTTGCTAATTTATTAATAGAAGTGTAAAAGTGTTATTGTTTCTATTTTCTTTCTTAACACTATTGCACAACCATGCACACCATACCGCACCGCATTCTTTTCATCTCATCAATAATGGCAATGGTAGTGTTACTCTTGCTCGGCATGACCGCAATGACAACTATTATACGACAAGTAATTGAACATCCTAAACCGATTTTTAAGAAATTTTAGGTGCACATTGATAGGCAACCGGTAGTTATGCTTGACAACACCTTGACAGTGGTAGACCCACCGTATAGCTTGTACATTAATAATAACAAATCATTCTAAGATAATATTAAAGTACTGGGTAATGAAAAGACGAAAATATTTTAGTATTGGCCATAAAATTTATCGACATTCATGCACATACTTAAAAACATTATGATCTTTATACGAAGTCGTGGTTCGTGATAGGCATTATAGCGTAACAAAATAACAAAGTAAATTTACAAGGTGCAAGCCGTTGACATTTCCCGCACGTTTGATCGATTGCAAATTTCTGTAAGTGGTCAAGTAAATTTTAGCAATTGCTGGGATTGAAATACGCGAGCCATCTACATGACCATCTTAGGCCGCTACGAAGTTGCAAACAAAACCTCATTCAACGAAGTAACGTTTCTTGATGCCATCATTCGCAACGAGCATCTGCCTCGCGCGTTGCGTCATTTATAGCATAAAGAATTTGCTTAAATGACGGCTAGTGAAATACAGCAGTGACTTAATTTCAGTCATCAGATCACCAATCGCAGACACGACCACCACAGCTTGTTCATCGATCACATTCACAAAGTTATTTATCTCAACCACTCTAAGAAGTTCCCACTTGATGACTTTTACAGTGGCAGCCTGCATGGAGTGAATATGCAAATTATCGTACGGTATCAGGTATTGAGTTATGCAGGCTGGGTGCCGATACGAGAAGATGTCATTGGTGGAAGTGCAAACATAACAATAACATAACAAAAATATCAATAATAAATATAAATAACGTTATGACTATATTTTTCCTAAAATTACTATTTAAAAAAATGTAAATATTTGCTTTCTGACTTAACATAAATATTTTGTAAAGTGTAACATAATTAAAATGTTCAGCACACTAATTTTCCTATGTTTCAGTATTTATTATTTGTTAGTCAATTAAATATAAACAAATCTCGTAACAAATTTTTAAAAATGCTTTTTAGTTAGTATTATATTTATATAAGAATACATTTATCTAAGCACATTAATTAATTTACTACTTTTTTTTGTTTTACTAATCATCGTTTGTTTGCTTTTATAATAATCACATTAACACATTTGTAAGTGAGCAAGTTATAAAACTTTTTTTTTTCTCTTGGTTACTTATTAATTTAAACAGAAGACTAGCAATATACATATTTTCTTAATTTGAAAAATTATAGTTTGCAATGGCATCTATCAATATGAAAAACAGAAAAAAGAAGAATGAGCAGTTTATGCATTCTGCTAATCCGTAGTTATGAGCCAAGGCCAACAAACCTACATTTACTATTGCAATGGGCATGAAGTCTAATCAGCTGTCATCGTAGTGTTGGCGCAATCAGGTGCAACGTGAGAAGCAAATTGCTGCAGGGTGGTACAAAACATATAACTGTGGAAAACAAAGTGCAAACACAAATTAAGCGATTGATGACAATAACAGCGAGTAAGGTAATGATTAGTTGATAGTGTCACTTCAAAACACGCGAGCTCGCGAAGCTGCATCGTATAACGAATACCATGATCCATCATTGAATCCATAACTACATAACATCTTGTACAATAGTGCAGGTGATATGCGCACAACATTCAATGTGTCGTGTGAATGTAATGATAATAAAGTCTATAGTGACAGCAACCACATCAACTGTGATAAAACTGCTGTTAAATAATAATCAACTAATTAAAGTGTTGCCGTCCTTGCCAACCCATCTCTTGAACGAAAGACTCTGAGTACATGATAGCAACAAGGCCTACCCACCACTCAACTCTACCTCAAGGCTCGTGCACAAAATCATTCACTACCGTAACGCTACCCTCATGGACCTACCACCTCATCACAAATGATTGGCTGAAATGCAACTCAAGGTCATTCACACGCCGTTGACAGGGATGTCTATCGCATTAACCCTGAACTGTACAAACCGTATCAGCAGCATCAAAGTAGCACATTTCATCGTCCAGATGACAAAGAACACGCGCAGCTGTTTGGTTACGATTTTGATGTAAAGTAAAGTAAAGTAAATTATAGCATTATAAAAAGTAAAATAACGTTGTAAGTTTAATTTTATATTTCTATTTTCAGTTTTGCACTTTTGTCAGTTTTTTTCAACGAAAAAATATGTATAGCTACTCGAGCGCATTTATGTAATAATTAGTTGGTATAAGCTTTCTTTATCCTAAATTATTATGTATCATGTTTTATATGCAAAATTTTTATGTTTACAGCAAAAAGGATTGTAATGTGTTAAAGAATGTTTCCAGTTATGCATCATCAAGTAAATAATAAATGCATAAAACGTATTGTTTTTACTTCACTTGATCTTTTTGAGCAAAATTTTTTTAAAATTAAATTTAAAGATAGTTTATTTACTTTTGTTTTTGTGACAGTAAAAGTTAAATAAGCACTTTTTTTTTCTGGGTCTCTTTTTTTTCATTCTTTATGCTTTCTCACCGTTATTTTGTGTAATACAACAAACTACACTTATTTCGCGCTTGACGTCAAGATAATTTCTTATCTTTGCGATCGTAAGAAAAGTTTCTAGGTTCATATATAGATTTTTCCTTATATCACATTAAAAATACACGCAGTAGTTTTATATCATATACACAACTATTGTAACGTTCATACATTTTCACATTAACAATACAAAATTTGTTTGCAAAGTACACAAAATAGTAAATAAGTTTGCAAATAGTGGGTTTTTTTTGGTTTTTTTTTTTTGAGAAATCGTAAATAGTAGCAATTAAATACATTTATATATAATCAAAAAATACACACGCAGTATCGGTTGCAAAGTAAAATTATATTTTTGTTGACAGTAATACATTTTTTTTTTTACGTTTTTTTTTTTGCACTTTCTTGAGTGATTTTTGTAATTTTTTGTTTTATCCGCCAAAATTTTTTAATTTGCTCAATTTCAAGTTGTTTCAGTTTCTGTATCAACTACTCCTATTTTGATTTTTTTTCTTGTGTAAATATATTCATACAGACTTCTCTTTTTTTCTTGTTTGTGTGTAAACAAATTTACTTTTGGCATTTCATCTAATGCCGTTACTAAGCGTATCACAAAGTTTGACCTAGGATGGTCGACTACAGATAGAAGTTGTAAACTCATCTGGCTACGATGCTACTCGTGTGGCAAACGTCAATGGTTGAAGTTCACCTAATCAATCCTCAAGAAGCGCACTCTACTGTGAAGAAGAGCAGCCATGCTCTATTATTTTCGCATTGCGTGCATCACATCCGCATTTGTTATACTATCAAGGTATTGATGATATGTAGAATGGACATCGATGCAAGCCAATTCGCGCAAGAGCAAACACATACCGCCATGATGATATCAATACGCTGATCTCTGCTAGTTCAAAGACCGCTCGATCGTCAGCCTGAGGCGAAGAGAAATTGTACCGATCACCTACGCAGACGCTGCTGTCAAGCTCAAATGAAAGCATGCTCCAGTCGATCTCTGATGAAACATGGGCCTAGTTCAAGTGCCCACGTAGCAGGAAAGTAAATCGTAACGATTGCACAAGTGAGGTATTACTCTGTGACAACAATGTAACCCAGTTATGTGAGTGCAACTGTGTAAATGACATGATAGACAATAGGCCACGTCTGATTAGGTAAGAATTGCCTGATGGCATTTTACTTCCAGGGTAACGACGTGTGTTAGTGTTAGATATTGACGATCCGTAGTACATGGATCGACTCATGAACGCACGAACCTCATAGCAGCAATGACGGTGTAGTTCATCATCGTTGTGCACCGATGACCCGTTTAGTCCACATTACACCTCAACTCCATTTTCTGATCCTACCAACACTAGAAATAGTAATGGAACTTGCTCAAACAACATTTTTGTTAATGGCAACAACAACAACAACAACAACACTAATAATATCTATAATATCTTTGAATAGTCACCTCATTCATCGTACTCACAGACGTCTACCTCAGCCTCCATTTCCACCTATGACGTGCTCTCGCCATTGGTGAATGCTCCAGCTAACAATCAATGACCTACATTCCCATGTCAACAACACTTACATACAATAATAACAATTAGAACTCAAATATACCATTATTTTCATCACGACAGATTGTGAATGGTAGCAATGTAAATAATAATAGTAATAATAACAGATTATTTAACAATATGACATCTACGTATTCATCAACACAAGCTCAGCATTCACTACGTAATAATAATGGTGGTGGTGCTATTTGTGTTCCTGCTACAAGTGCGTTTACAACAAACAATGCATACACCAGTGACGGAGCTGGTAGAGTACAACCTTCCATTTACATTTACTATGAGCGCCTCGGTGACGATGACAAGTGCGTAGATGCAGCACGTAAGTGACTGATCAATGAGCGTTCTTCATACGCAGCTTGACAGAATATGTACATCAAAGCTATTGTACGTCTCTAAAAAAAAAACCAGTAAAACACGGCACAAAAGAGTGGCAAAGCTCTAAAAAATGTAAAATCAAAAAATTGAAAAGGCAATGTTAGTAGTAATATGTCAAGTAACGCGATAGCGATGACAAGTTCGTCCGATGGCACCTACAACATGTGCCATGGCTATGCCCCAACATGTAATCAGATATCATCTATGAAAAGAAAAAATGTTGCTCTTGGCAAATCGTGTTATCGTCGTATCATACCACCCGTGTTAGGTACACCAATTCGCTGACGACGTGATAATCAGAGAGGTACACAGGCGACAAAAGTAGCTACCGTGGTGTAGAGCATTGATGTGGCGGCACTATCGTATTGATACTACTATGGTAGCAGCTAACAAGATGGCCAGACATGTGATTACTACACCCACAATTACAACAATACTAATAATAGCAGATCATCTGTAAAATAGTTTGCACAGGGTATTTAATTTGACAATTACCCATTACGTATTTCACAGTCATTGTCATCGAGGCAAAGCTCTACCAATGGTCAACGACAGCAAAACTTCAAAAGCAAACTACCGGCATCGTACGAGTCTACGCACAAACACAGTTTGAGCATCTCCGCACAAAAGATGTTCAACATGAGCAGAGTAGGTGGTGGTATGGTGATTTTAGCGTTAAACTTGACCAACAATAATTCATTATCGTCTGCCACTAGACCAGCATTGGCCATGCCACCTCCGTGACAGAAGAAACAGCCGTAGATGCAACTAAGAAGTGTAAATAGTAGAAGTACAAGTTTACCAGCACAATCTCAAGAATTAGCGTATAGTAAAGCCAATGGTGAATGAGCTGGTAATTACAATTACAACTCGTATGATTATAAGAACAATAACTCCACCTCAACCAAAAATAACATTATCTCTACTAAATCGTATAATGTTAATCCTAGTGCATCTATTGGTGAAAATACTAACAATCACGTGAATAACTAACAGAACAGCTACAATACAAACAAGTCGAATAATCCCGCGATTACTCTTGCCTACAACAACAACATGTAAAGTGCATCTGGTGCAATTACACTCCAGCACAGCAACACAGAGAATAACTAAAACAAATTGAAAAATAAGAACAATACCAGTACAAGTGCTCAGAATGCAATTGTAGTAGCCAATGATATTAAAAGAATAAGCAACAACATCAATAACAACAATAGTGTGAGTGTGAGTCAAAGTAAACGAGACCGATTTGTTTAGCGAAGTGTCAAGTTAATCGATAATACGTATAAAAATAATGTTGAAGAAAATAACGTTAAGGACTAAATTATAGACTCTCCTGCAGTACAAGACTCAGCGAGTCGAGTTCGACCTGGTCGAGGTTTGGCTTTACTTGATACCGAATTTTCGAATAATAATATCAACAACAACAATAATAATAATAATAATAATAATAATAATAATAATAAAAATAGTACAGTGAAAAACACTGCACGAAATGACTTACAACGATTTTAAGGAAAGTAGCAGCGCTACAATTTGTTGCACCATGGTGGCAAACAAAACAAAAATAATGTTTCAAGTAATAGAAAAATTAATCTGATGAATAAAAATAATGTTTCTGGCAAAAATGTACAAAATTTAGAGGCCACAAGGACATAGTCTATTGTACCCAATGAGGCTCGTTTGATTGCCTAGCGTACCTACTACCAGTACAATTATCCTAACAGTGCAAACTTAGCACCACGTCCAAACGTGAATGAATAATTGTTGTAACTATAAAGTGCATCTCGTACACATGGATTATGTTCAGATTCATCGCCACTGTCTGATGGCATGTCTGGTAAGGTGTTTTCTCCAGCTGCGTGAACAGGAAAACGAAGTGTCCTACGTAGTAATGCTAATACTCAGAAAAGTGTAATGACGGATGCTACCAACATAAACTGCAGAGTGAACGCAAACAGTCCGCCCTGTGCGTTAGTGAACGACATCGCATTACGAGCAGCACCGAGTACATCCATAGCCACACTACAACCTGTAGTAAATGATAATCGTTATTACAATGCGAATCAAAGCAATGCCTATTATGCTACGTTAAACAACCCATATGCATCTAGTACGTTGAATGCCATCACACCAGCCATGTCACGCTCAAGTACCGATGTATTATTATTTAATTCAAACAATAATGTAAACAGTGGCACTGTAACTCCTCCGGCAAATACCTCCTTTATTGGCGGCCTTATTCACTTTGACCGGTGAGATGATTGACGACACATGTGAAGTAACGCACTCAAATAAAGTCGAAATGCACTGTACCAGTTACTCATTCGCTGACGTACGGAAAATAATGAAGTTTACTCTTCTGCCAATTATCCTTCTCGCACACATGATGACTTGTGCAGTTCCGCGTCCATGAGCATAACTGAGATGGACAATAGTATTACAAACCCTAATTTCACCAATAACGTACGCTGAGTGCGTCGCTTTTCGTGATTGCCCACACTAGAGCGCAAACCGCCCACACTGCTGAAAACTCGAACACATAAAATGAACACCAAACAAGTCTCACAGCCATCATTTATTGTCATTGGGTTTATTGCCGCATTAATTGCACTACTAGATGTCATAGCCTCTGTACCGTAATTTGCCATGGAACGTTTTGGATTTGTGTGAAATGTCATTCAGTATCTACTAAATGTTATGATTGGTTTATGTCCTACAGTGCTAAATACTGGTGTGTCGTTTGTGAAAGATATGATACTAGTGGACAGTAATGTGTCTGTGATGCGACTAATCTTTATGCCTGTTTGCATTTGCTCAACAATAGGCATTATGTTATTTGTAATTTGATCGTTGATGTTTGTCGATAGTGAAGTGTATACCATGTATAACACATACTGGTAAGCACAACCGTAAACATTGAATTCTTATATTTTAGAATATATAAAATATGTATCACTCATATCAATTTTGCATTTATATATTTGTTTCATAAAATTTAATAATCACAGATATACAGAGGCAAAACATCTTTTGCTCACTTTATTTCCACTATCTGTACAATAACACATCATTACCATATCATTTATAATTATATTTGCATGTGCGTCCATGGTTTGATTGTGGCAATTGATGCCTGTTGCATTAATTATTTACTTACTCTCAATAATAATAATAATAATAGTATATTTTCATTTGTGTAACTTAATATATTTCATCTTTCTTCAATATCAGCTTGTGCGCACAAACGCACCTCTACTCCCTCCCATAAGCATTTTATTTTGCTCTATGTCCTTCATGTTGATTTAAATGTTGTAGCATTGATTATATGTAATGAATGCAAATATCTTTATATAAATATTAATCTCATAATTAGCATATCAACATCACATAATCTTTAATACATTCAAGTTTTGTTAAATGTTCATCTTTGTCATTGCTACTGACAACAATACCGTGGCTAATATTGCAAAATTGCATTTTTGGTAGAAAGTTTATGTATTTTCGTAAACAAAGTACTATAAGAAAAAAAAGTATATTCTGAAATAATAAACATTGACAAAGTTGTATACTAGCCATACACAGAGTAAATATCTTAACTTATTTCAGATTTTACTGATACTTTTTTTTCTTTGTTTATATAAATTATTTTTATATAATAATTTTTTACATACATATATACATACATACATTTATATATGGCAACTCTACTTTGAGTGCTCTTCTCTAACTTTGTGTTTATATAAAAACTAATATATAATTTTATATGTTTATTATTTTATTTTTTTTTTTTTTTTGCTTTATCTTGTGTTTACTTGTACATAAAAAAAACTCAAAAAGAATATTTAACACTCGCTGTTGCACAGGCACACCTTTGTATTTTATAAAACGTTGATTGAATAAGTATACTCTATTATTACTTGTAAAAGCAAATAGTTTGTACTTTTCCGTTTTACTTATCCTTTCCCTCTCTCCCTATCTCTTTTATGTCTCTAACAGATTGCATGTTTGTTAACCTTCTTCAATATTGCTCAATCTTTATAACATTATTTGTTTAGTAAGATTATCTACAATCAATGATACACATTTCTTGTGTTTTGATGAAAATTAATAGAAATGATGTATTTGCTAACACAAATACATTTCTTTGTTCTGTAGACATTGTTATTACTACTATCATCATTATATTTTATTGTAATTAACATATTTTTTTTGTTAATAAAACTTCTAAAAGATCTAAAATAGTTTATTAGCGGATTACTTTAGCTCTCGTGCAAATTTTTTTTCCCGGTTTTTGCCCTTATTTTTACTTAAAGTATATACATTTACCGAGTTCAAGTTCATATTTGTTTTTTTTTATAACATCCTTGTTATTATTAGTATAATTATTGATATCAGTACTTTTGGGGTTTTTTATAACAATGTTCTCGTAATCATAAGCATCACTGCAATCACTGTAAAAGTGCCGACAGCAATATGAGGCTGATCTCATCAAGCAGACGCACTGCTGCTTACTCACCTACATCACACCTTAATACAAGGAAGCCAATCGTCGTGTCTTTCACCGATTATACTAGATGCAAAAAGATTTGATTGAAGTCAAGTGAGGCAAATTGCACTCAAACTCGGCGAGTACAAGTTTTATTAGCGAAACTGATAACGGAAGTAATGGCATAACGCAATCGTATGCTGCTCATCCTTCTCAACTATCTCAAAACAACAGCAGCATTAGTAGCAGCAACACACATCATCAGCATCATCATCATCATCACCATAATCAAAAACAGTAGCAGCAGCATAGCAGTAGTGGTGGTAATAGTAGTAGTAAGAATAACAGTATGATCGGCAAATAACATAAATCACATCATGGTAAAGTGAAAGGCAGCGGAGGCGATGTGTGTCACAGCGTGACTTACCCATAAGGCTTGACAGTTCGCAGTTATCGCTAATTACAGGTCATCTTACCTATTCCTGACATTCACCGTGTCTCAGACTGTGACACCATTTATCGTTTCCTCTTTTCACGACGAATGAATGAGTAACTGGCTATTAGTGATATTCTACACTACATCGCCTTTCGTGAGTATTACGGGCTAAATACCGTTTTATGAGATCGCGAAGTAGAGGCCCTGTACAACGGCCTCGATGGTGAGTAGTTGCTGCGCACCGTGATGGAGATGATTGCGAATAACAAAAAGGGAGGTGTTAAAGATATTAAAATACCTCGTCCTCTGCTGCAGCCTGGCTGGGCGGTGTGAAATTGTGGTATAGATAAGCTAGGTCACACGTTGCTCTACCAACGTCCTGTGTCAAAGTAGCTCATGCTGTTAGAGCGACGCTGACCATATCACGAAGGGGCATACAACAAGCGTGCGGCTGATTTTGACTCGGCTACAGTGCCCTATGCAAACTTGCTCATTCGTCTTCAGATGCGAGTAAATGAGAAAGGAAGACGCTTGGCTAGGTTACTTAACTATAATAACCAAGCCATCTTACGTGATGTGTTTAAGATTGACACCATGGCAGACCCCATGACTACAGGAACTGCACCTAAAGGCAGTGCAAATAGTGTTCCTGCTAATAATGATAATATTAGTAATGTAATAAAAAAATAAGATTGTGTGCAAACAACCATGACCACTCAACCATGATTAGACAATGGTGGAGGTGTGACGTGTTTAGTAGATATTGGTGCGGTAAATATTTCACATTTCACCTCGAGCAAATACAAAGAAATTTTTAAGGTCTTTCGTCTTGTTTCGTTACTTTCCCAGTCCTATTACCCGTAAAACCTCTTTCGACTTATCATTGTTAATGGTGGGTTGGTGTTCAAACTGGTTTATAAACTTATCCGACCATGACTCGACCCGCACACGCAGAAGAAAATCATTTTGTTATCTGCCACAAATAAGGCTAATGTGTAAGAGTTGAGTGCGCCTGACACCGCCTCACCCATTTCACGTGATGCGAAGTCGAGTGACGCGGAAAGTAATAGTGGTAATAACAACTATAACAAAAGTCACAGTAGTCGTGAAGAGGACAATGATGATGAGGATACAAACTGCAGCAACAGTGTTAATGGTGATGAAAAAAACGTACGAGATAAGGCAAATTATGAATTACATGCTGCACTACTTAATTACATTGATGACAAATTCATTCCTAGTATTTACGGTGGCAGTCTACGAAGTATACCTGCCCCATTAGGCTACGGCGGTGCCGTGCCAAGGTATCTTACCGAGAAGCCTTTCTACAATGAAGCCGTAGGTCTCATTAAGCGTACTGTGTTACCGTAGTTGTTGACAGATTAATTTCTATTCCAGTATGCTAAGGAAGGTAAAGAGGTGACGGTTGATGAATGAAAGGCATTTCGAGCAGAAATGCAATCACGTGTGTAAGCACGTTCAATTAAAACTGAAGCTTTTCAAGCTGTACAAAAAAATATGTGCTTTAGCAATACTTTATGTTTTGCACTCCTTTTCAATTACACTTTTTTTAAATACAAATCGCACTCATTCATTTTATATCTTTGTTTCAATATTGTAACAATGCAACAAATATATGTGCGGTTAATAAATTCGTTTTCCATACAAACATACAAGTTATTTTTTTTTTTTTAGTTTCACTTTATTTTGAAGCAATTGTTTATAATTGTGTAGCGTTCATTACAATATTTTCAAAGTGCTTATGAGTTTACAGTGTATATGTTTATAACAATGAAAGCGAAAGTGTACATAAATCTATTATATCTCTATCATGTTGTTCATTCAAACCTTTGATTTGATTGATATTATTTGAAATTTATAATAGGTTTTGCATTATTGCTTATTGATATTATCTTTTTACCTCGTGTTTTGCTCTTATATAGTTCTCATATTCTTATACACTTGTTTATGTTAGTCAAATAGTGGGCGTCAACATCAGTGTTGTCATCTTATGTTGTATACAGATATATAAAAATACAAACTGATAGATTGCTTATTACATCTATTTATTAATTATTACCAAAGACATTGCAATGTCATTAACGTTTTTGTATTGTTATAGTTTTTCATAATTATTTTTTTTAGCGTCACCATAGTAAACATTTTTTTTGAGTTGTTCACATTCTATGCAAATAATTGTGTGTGTGTAAATGTCTTTATATTTGAATGCCATATATGCCGTGTGTCATCATTACACACACACAAACAAAAAAATTACAGAAGGCATCAAAAAATGGCTATATTAATAATATGTGTTAATACTTTTGTTATTACAATATGACTTTGCAAGTTGTTAAATTATCGTTGATAATCTAAGGTTAGTAGAGCAGCCATGTTTTCTTCTACTCATGTTGCATTGTAATTTTCAGCTTTTTCAAGAATATGTAAACAACTTTATTCTTATTCCCCAGATTTTCTGTTGCCTTGTTTTTTACTTTACAAATTCAGTGGGTTTTTTTCCCTGGTGTGTGTGTTAAAGTAGTTGTTAGTAAGGGTAGCAAGAGTACATTTGTAAAACACCCTCAATAACTGCATTGACTAAGAGTACTTTACAAATGTCACTACGTAACAAAATATAAAATGTGGCCAAAAAATCAAGCAAAAATGTTAAATGCTTGTAAACGTTACCATCGATCAAGTCCAGAACTGCTGATAGTAAAGACAATGGTATTCAGTAAAATTCTGTTTCTGCTAAAGACACAAAGACGTTAGATGACAAACAGAATAGTGATAATACGCATGAAACTAAAACTAACTTAACTACTCCAAATAAAAGAAAACATATTGCATAATGTTAAGTGAAAAGTTAATAGTAATCAAGTTAGTAAGCTAGTTTACATAATAAAAAACAAAAGGATAAATAATAAAAGTAATAAAAATGTTAAGAGAAAATATCAACCAGAAGAAAATTAAGAAAGCAAAAGAAAGAGAGGCGTTCTAGTTCAATAGTAATTAGCAGTATTAATCTTGACAACAATGTCAATTAAGAAAACACTAAAGATAGCAACAGCACGAAAAATATGAAAAAAAGATAAAGTTATAGTACTAGTAAATCTGACGTATAAGTGACGACATCGTCTGTAGACAAGAATAACTCTGTTAACAATTTTAACAAATCAAGTTCATAAGACGAAAAAAGCAAAGATAAAACGAGTAAAACGTAGAAAGTAAGAAATTAAAAGGTGTCCTCAACAAATGACGTCATGACTAAAACAAAGGCAGTGCTTCCGATTGATGCAAAACGTGCATAAAGAAATAAATAAAGATAGAGGGCAAGTAAATCAAATAGTAAAAGTACATAAGACTAACAACATCATGACGAATATACGACATAAAATAATAAAGTAAAGTCTGAGCATCATCAAAGTAATGGTAGTAATAAAGATAATGATGTGAATGATGCTACGGGTGACAGTATCACTTCCAGAAAGAGTGAAATTTGTATCAGTAACGCTAACAATGACAAACGAGCAAACACTACAGCACGTAATAAGAAAAAAGATGAGTAAAGGGTCAAAAAGAGTGCAAAATCTCCAAAAGTAAATGATCGTGATAATAATAATTGTTGCTATTATTATCGTCAATAATATGACGGTAATGTTGACATTGATGTCGATGGTAAATAAGAGATAGAAGAAAATTTGCTAGGTGCACATGCCTTTTCATCTCCGTAATTTAGTGAGATGAAAGTTTCACCATAATCTTCATCATCCTCACCGCAGTACACCGCTCCATCTCTTAGTGTACGTAAATAATAATATTAATAATATGAACGCAGTGAAAATTAATAAGACAGAAAACAACATCATCATCGTAGAAATCATCATCATCATCATCACCGTCATTATCATTATGCTCCTAATCAACATCACTATTAACAATAGTAATCATAGCAACTATAACAAAGGAAGTAGAAACGGTACGTTAAACAGAAAGACAGTAAATAAAGGCGAAGACGAACACATGCCGGGTAGTTGACAAGTCCATCAGCGTTAGTGATTAAACGAAGAGCGTAATCACTTGACCCAGATAATGCATAAAATGTAGCTGTTATGATGAAAATATGATAAAGACAAAAATAGCGAGGCAAAGGTGTACTTTTGCAATAACAAAAAGGCAACTAAAACTATGAAGGTAGTGACAATATGATTAAAAATACTAATTAGTAAAGTAGTAAAAGTAAAAACAACAAAATGAAACAACATTTAATAATCAAATAACAAGATTTATCACAAAATAAGTTTAAGAAAGTGCAAACATGCGAAGAACATGAAGAACAACAACAACAACAATAATAAAACGAATAGATAATTGTAACTGAGAAAACGAAAGAGAAGTTATAGCATTCATCATAGTAGAATTTACATGGAAATTAAAGTTAAGAAAGCAAATAATTTGACCTTCCTTCACCGCCACCATGGCCATGTGGATTAAGTCTGCGCAACTCCTTGAACACAACAAAATAAAACAAATAAGAATAAACAACAAAAGTTGTAGAAAAACAAACTGAACGTGTTATTGCTAGCAATAGCAAGGTAAAAAAAGATGACGATAATTGTAAAAGTGTTAGTTCTTGTAATAATAATAAAGACAAATAATTAGCTCGCGACCATAACATTTAACAAACATTTGTACCGAAATAATCTAATATTGTTACACCAGTAGTAAGTAAACCTCCAGTAGTATGGGTAGCCAATAAACTAATTCCTGCCCCGTCCGTAAAGGTGTAACGCACATAGAACAGTGATTTTGATGATAATAATTAAAATAAAACAAACTCATCTGCTTCATACAATGCAGCCAAAAAACAGGAGAGTAATTCATCATCTAACAAAAGCGACAATACATAAATAAATACGGATCATTTGCAGCGTAATGTACATACTAATCGAACAAACAGTCATGATAAAGACAATACTCACAGTATTTTTTCTGCGCTAGATCGCATCATGTTAAATTAGCAATAACAGGGACGATAACAATAATCAAAAGAAGAGTAATAAATACTTTTACCTCCGCCGTTTCCTGGTCATAACGTGTTTCATAATAAATATCATTCACACGTAAATACACCACATTAAGTTACTTTACCTCATCGTTATGCATTACCGTAGTTATCACAACGTTCAACACAACACAGAAGTTGACCCACACGAGCCGCATAAGTCGTAGATGAACGTGAGGTGCAGTAGCCACCGGCGTGATTGCGTGAAATTAATCGTCATATTGCCCGCATGAGTAAATCACCTGACGCGTAAAAGTCTAATTAATCACCACCACCACCACCATAGCACTAGTAATTAAAACAGTAACGCACTAGTCACATTATTAGTAGTGCAAGTCATACGAATATTATCAAAGAGCAGAACATAGTATAAATTAATCGTGACGTTGATAATATGTAAATACGAAGAAGTAATAATAGTAGCAGTAGCAGCTGCACCAGCACCAATAGCACTAGTAATACTAGTAATGATAAAAACGTAAGCAATCAAAGTTTGCAAAACTAATCAGACAACATTCCTCCGTGAGTTATTCACACTGCCACTGCTGCTGTTACTGACACAAACACATCAAACAAAAGCAATAAGATGATCAGTGAAGGACAGCAATAGTGACAACAACAACAACAACAACGACGACAACAACAACAACAACAACAACACAATTAGTCAAATGTGAAATAACAAAAGCAGGATAATGTGATTGGCACTGTAATTAATACAGACAGTAACGTAAATAGTTACGTTGATAGTAAAAGTAACAGTAACAGAGTCAACTCATGATAAAATAACTTGATATCCATTTTACAACGACAATCATAGCTTACCCCGCTCTCACAACGAAAAGGATTTAGCTTTTCAAACGCGCGAACAAACAGCACTTTCACCGTGCCATCCATTTCCATGTAAAACTCATTATCATCTTTTAGCAGGCGCCTACAGGACAATTCACTCAACTCGGATCAGGTCAACAAATTGTTAGTGATCAGTAGCAACTATGGTGACAGTAACAGTAGCAGTAACAACAGCTCTGACGGCGCTAATAATAACAACAGCAACAACAACAACGATAAGAATAAGAACAACAATAACAACGATAATTGTGTCAATAGTAGTTTTACACACACCAGTTCACTCTCGTTAATGCGAAGTGAAAAGCTGAGTGCACTGCAGAACGTAAAACCGCACTACGCCGCGTGTGCAAGTATTGAAAACAGCCCATTAACGAGTGAGCAAGGAAGTTTAATCAACATATTTGCAAGTAAGAGTCTGAAACAGGCAGAAATGGCTGTGTAGTGTCCATAGCGGGCACTACCTCAGTGGCTTGCATTTACACTTCCTAACACATCGCCACCTGTTCAGGTCAATGATAAAAAGCAATAGCAATAAAAGCCGCAATAATAATAATATGATGACAAGTAAAGGCAACACTCAGACGCTTCGTAATAATAATCACAGACGCAACAAGAATAAGATGAGGATGTAGAAAATTGACAAGCATCGCTACCGGGTAGTTCTATCACGTCACAGACTAAATAGTTCATATTCTCTTCTGGCCATCTTGCAAATAAAGATAACGAAAGCACACATGTGAAGCCTCATACTAACAACAACAACAACAACAACAACAACCCGTCAGACTATGTCAGCAATTACGGTAGAGGGAAAAGTGCCTTTTCTAACTTGTCACTCTCCTCAATAGATCTGTGTAAGTTGCCGATTGTACGTCCTGTTTTGCTCGATCCCACCCGACGTGCGGAAGGTAACAATTGTAGAAGTGATAATCGTAATGCAAGATTAGATACGGTAAACGGTAAACCAACAAGTGTCAAAACTAATTTAAGTGGTGCTGATGAAAATGATTAGTGTACATCAAAAACAAGATCAGTTATAGCAACCACAGCAACAACTACAAATAAAACAAATAGTGTGTAGCATGTTATTCGATGTTATGATGGAATCTACAGGAGTTAGAATGGAGACAATTTCTTATTACCGGTGAAAACTGCAACGTCTTCTACTTTATCGGCAATGGTGAATGATCTTGTGAATAGTGTTCAAGACAAATCAAAATAAATTCATACGGAGGGTAATGAAGTATCAGAAATTCAAAGTATTCCGCAAACTCGTCCTCTGACTAGTGTATTTCATAGCCTCGAGACGGATGAGATATCGTAATTGTTAAACTCAATACAATAATTTTCTGATCATAACACCGATGTTAACGATAACAGTAAGAGTAGTATTGGTAGCACCAACACACATACTAGCAATAAAGTCAACACCCATACTCATAAAAATGATACCAATGAAAATAGTATTGTTGTTCTAGCAGATAATTGTGCCTCTGACTGTGCAAGTGGCTGTAATTATGATATCAAGAATATGTCATACATGCGCAGTGGATTTCCATGAGCAGCAGTAAGATAAGTCAGTGCTAACACTTATAACAGTAACAGCAGTGGTGCAGATCATGGTGAAGATGATAATGTTAGTAGTATTAGTAGTAGTAATTAAAGTGTTAAGAAAAGCAATGCAGATGAGACTAACACAAATGCTAACGCACAAAAGAATAACTAAATCGTACATGCATACTCCTTACAGGAAAAACAATAAAACGCGGTGAAGATTTAGTATTAGTAAAGATATTTTCAAAATGCTGCTACAGCCACTTCGCTTTCGGACTACTTTAGCGAAGAATTGGCAAAGATAAATAGTTATACCGACACGTCTTGACGTGATGTTGTGTAGAATAAAGTGTCAACGTAGTGCAATGAAGACGCAGGAAATGCCAATTCCTCACTAGAGTCTAACGTAAGTATACTAAGTTATTTAAGTGGCATTGATTTATGTCCTAACATAAATAGTATACGGAAGTAAAAAGTGTGACAAATATACGTGCATGTAAAGTAAATAAGTACATTCATTTTTTTGCCCACTAACGTCTCATAAATTAATAAAACAAAAACACAACAAAATTTGCTGAACATTTTATGTATACTACATAGCTATTTTACTTTGCTCAACGGTTTTTTTTACTATAAATTAATTATCATCAAAAAAGTCTTCCTAATCTAAATTACTCACTAACGTCTTATTTACTTTTTTTGTTTTCACATTCTTCTTACATATTTTAATATACACAAAGTTATATCTTATAATTATCTGTAAATTTGTATATATGCATTATGTACAATTGTAAAATCATATTCACTTTGTTATAGTTGTGATGTATTATGTTTCTTAATTTATTTTTTTTTTTTTTTAATTTATTTTGTAGTACATTTCCTTTTTAAATAATGAATGCGTTCTGGTAACACTAGATTTTGCAAGAAAAAAATAGTAATTACAAAAGTTTCTGGTGCACAATAGTTTGTTGTACTATATACAAAATGATGTATTTTTTTGTTTTGAAATTATTTTTTCTTTTTGTGAAATTGTTATTTATAAAACTATATAAATTACTTTTTGTACATTTTTATGTATTTTCTAAAATACTTTATAAATTTTATAAGACGCACAAACAAGAGAGAATTATCTCACTGTTTTAGTTGCTGCATAAATAATTTTTTAAGTGCTTATTAATATGTTATCTATAATGTACAATATCATTTCATTTTACTTTATGTTTACCTCACCAAATTTGATTGTTCTCTTTTTGTGCATATTATAAGCACTAATTACAATATCGCATTCACAAATTACACTTCTTTGATCTATTTTTTTAAATTTGTGGTAAACATATATATATATATATGTTTCTTCATTATTTTTAATCGAATTGTGTGTATTCGTATATTATTTTTTTTTCATATTTATCAAAACAAATATTTCATTTTATATTTATTCAAGCTTACATTATATCTTTATCTTACAAATATATGTAATAAAGTAGTGCTCTCTTTCATGTCCAATAATATATCTTTTTTGTATATATCGTGCTAATAATTCTTAATTTATATTGTATGCCTACTTATAATGTTAATATTATGTATATTTTTTTTCCTTTACAAAAAAAATTTTTTAACACCAATGTACGCTGTCTAAAGTAAAACGCTCAAATTATATATATATATATATATTAGCTGCTAATATATATATATATATATATATTATTTTGTCTGCTATGTTTGCACAAATATCATCAACAATCATATAATTTCTTTACTTTCTACCGTTTAATCTAATCAACCATTTTTTAAAAAAATAATTTATTAATTTTTCTTTATATCAAAAAGACTCGTAAATTTTTTATCTACTAGTAGTAAATATTTGACATACATGTTCTATTTGTAAACAAAAGCATCTATCGCATTTACAATTTTTTTATTAATATACAATCACTTTTTAAATTTATAAAGAGACAATCACATCTTAAGTTAACTAAAGAACAAACTATCTTCTTGTATATCTTCACCTACTGACTACATTTTAAAATATTAAAACGTAAACAGTAGAAAAAGAGGGATCAATTCTGTCGTAATAAAATACGATTTACAAAAAGTTGTTTCTGCACAAAAAGACTAATAGCATTAAAAGGTAAAAAAAGTATTTAAGGATAACTTACAGAAGTTTTTTTTTTTTTTTGATAATCACCCTACTCCATCATTTGAAAAAGGTATTTTCAGAAATAATAAATATTTTTGCTAAAACTTTTTACCGGTTATAATCGTCAGATAGATTGCTTTGATTGTTATTCTCACAATAATAAGTTATTTGTTATATTACGTATACGTTTTTTAAATATTGCAACACATACAAGCTGCATTGGTTTGCGTAATATTTTGATATAATATACATAAATACGTTGTTGTTTGACTTGTAGATTTATTAGCTCTACAATATTATTTATATATACACACACTGCCAATAATTTCTGTGCTTAATTATTCTAAAGCATTATCTGCTATAAACTAGTAGCAAGTACAATCAAGTAAATTATTCTACTTCATTATAAAATTTTTTTTTATTTTTATATACAAATAGATATTATACTCAGGCGCATCAAACAATAAATATTCAGTAGATAGTTATAAATACAGTTCTGAGGTGTGTTGACTCGCCACATTTTTTTGTTGTTGACAAAATACACTTTTTGCGCTCTTTCACCTTATTTTCAGTCAAGCATACATATTGCACTAAAGTAAACACGCCTGCGCAAATTTTTACAGCAATTATCATTATATCGCTTTTTATAGATTATACACAACTTGCCCTTGTATTTTTATTACGCTCATTTGCAGTAATTACAGTATTTAAAATTCAACAATACACAACAAAAAAACCATAACTTACGTAATATATATATATATATTGATTCATTCAAATTACCATATTTTTTTGCATTCCGTTTTCTTTTCTCTGTAAGTTTTTTTACATTTTCAAGTGTTGTGTGAATTAGTTTATTTATTGTTATATTCTTTTTAAACTTTGAAATTTGTTTGTTGAGGCCACAACTATTATACAAAGTTGCAAAGTAAACTGTTGTACGCGATATATTCTTGTTATTCTTCCATTCTATTTTTTTTGTAGGTTGAAGAAGTGCGAAATAATAAACAAAATGAGCACAACTTTTTGCACCTTATCTTCATCATCATCACTACCTAAAAGTGGTGAGTAGAATTAGTCATCACAAACGTTGAACGAAAAACATTTGTGTAGTAAATGTAATGATAATACAGCAAACACATCGAACTGGTCAAATCCATACACTAATCATAGTGTGAAGAAATAAAGCGGGTAGTTTGTCAAGTTGCAAATGTCACAATTAGACCACGCATATTCGCTTGGCAGTCAAGTGGCGATTAACTCTACCGTGTAAAGCGATAATATTAGTAACAGCTGCAATAGCAATAACCGACACAGTAGTCGCTCTGACAACACGCAAAGCGCATTGAGTGGTGAGACAGATGATAAGATGAATGATGCCGTTTCGCGTAATCTTAATTCTCATATAGAGCCCGAGCTCAATGTGTTACACAAATGAGATAACACTAAGTAAAACGAATGTGATGTCAATAACGACAATGATGTTGAAGAGAAGAATAGAAATCATGCACCGCAATGTGTACATTGTGGTGCTTATTATGTAGATAAAGTAAAAGGAGCTAGTAATAATAAGAATAACAAAACCAACATCAAGAAAACAAATAAGTGCGATAATGACGGTGAAGTGATGTAGTACGTTACCCCACACAGTAAATGTGCATAAAATAAAAATGAAAACTAACAAAACACGTTTGACACAGATCATTCACATGGTCAGAGTGAAGGATTTCTGATTGCGGCAACAAATACGTAGTTTCATAAACTTCCAGCACAATTACCTACATCTTTGTTGTCATTGTCGGTACAAAATGAACACAATGTTCATGTTGACAATCAGAATTAAATGCAGTATAATAGAAATAAATAAGAGAAGGAAGTAAAAACACTCCCTGCGTAAATGTAAACACCTTGCTCGGACTATTTTGACAAAACATGTCATACAATGTAGAAAGCGTAAAAACAATTCTGTTAAGTTAGTCGTGATGAATTATGCCATGTTGTTACTACTTCACCTCATCAAGCACATCGTCATCTGACAAGTACACAGCTGTAGCGGATGAAGAACAACTCTACGTCAACTTCTACCCCGCCTCCATATACATAACTACAAAAGGATCAACAACAATAACAACAGCATCAATCTTTATCGATGTTATCTTCACTAGCACCTGCTAACGCAATCACCAAAACACCAACACCATCAAAGGCCAGTACGTCAAACACCACTCACAGCGCACATCGATTGTTAACGCAACGCGAAATCGAGTAAATGATGCAGAGTAAGAACTCACAGCATGAATCGCCATCTGTGGCAAGCAAGAATGAGAGTTATAATCGAAGTAATGTTAATGCTAACAAAATGAAAAGATAAATTACGCAATAACCTATTCAAGCCTAACGACCATGCTAGCGTACACCTCATTATCAAAAGTAAACTGGTTATTTAGCTCAGCACCACTGTCTTCAGACTGTATTACCACAATCCTCATCATCCTCGTTATCATCGTCGTCACCAACATTATTGTTATCACATGTGCCCTGTGCAATGGAAAACAAAAACGCTCATAATAATAATAATAATAATAATATCAGTAATAACAACACCATCAATATTACCAAACAGGGGACAATGAAGCCTACTCCACACAAAGTAAACATCAAATAATCATCTGATACGATGTCACACGCCAATGCACTTCATAAAGATAATATGTGCCATGAAGTAACTAAACCCACACCGCAGCCTCATGTCACCAAGATGGCTATTATTCCTCCTCCTGCTCAGCCTCTACTGCCCTCACGTAATCCTCATGTGCAGTATAACTATTCCTTGCCACCCAATGAAATGCAAAGTCATGCTTTCTCTAATAAAGCATGCAATTGTGATATAGCACAGTACAGTAACAACAAAGGTATTTGTAACAGTGATAACATTTGCTCAGAGTATGCATCACATGAAATAATAAGCACTATGACTGATAAAATTAATAACAGCAGTAATAATAGCAGTAATAAGTGCAATATTACAAATGCTAAATGTCATGTTCACTCTACCATTACTCCACATGTAAATCTTTCGTAACGATTTAATGCTCTTGACCGAAGTGAATGCCAGCACATTCACAATGACATTCATGTTGGCAATGTCTATGGCACGACGCTAAACTAATGTCATAGTAATAACAACAATAACAACAATAGTGCTATTAATACTTACTAATGCAATACAAACTTCGAAACAGATTAACCATAACGCACTTCACTCCCGTATTATCAGCACACAAGTTAGCATCAAGCCATGCCATCGTCCCAATCAAACACTGTCAACCAGAACACTAACAGAAACCAAAGTAACAATAATGACAATAAGAGCAACCATTAACAAATGTCACAAAGTAATGTAGATGCAGGTCAACTTGGTTGTACAGCACGACCACCACCACCACCACCACCACCATTCTACGCACCTCCACCACCATTGCCTCTGTCATCGTAGATACTTTCTGCACCATAATCCATTAAACCAATGCAAACACAAAGTCCACTCTTTCCATTTGCCTCCGCCTCTGGTAAAACTACTTCTTGATCTACTACCAATCGCACCAACTCTGCCATTACGAATAGCAAAAATTCTGGCGAGAACTATGTTAATGATAACAACCATAATGTTAAAAATCTTAGCTACCACAGCAATAGTAATAGTAACAGTGAAACTAAGTACACCAGAACTAATAAGAACACTAACGTACATAATAATAATAATTATTTCCTTAGTAATAACACCACTAACACCAATTCAAGTCAACATTCCTCATCACATGTGCAAACAGAAAAGTGAAACTCAGACAGTACAACACAGACCACACTGCCATCACCACCGCAGTTGCCACTGCCTGTTCGTTAGTCTTCCTTGTGTCCTTCTGAATTACCATTGCCATCTATGTTATCTCTACCAATACCTCCTCCTCCTCCACCACCACCACCACCACAACAACAACAACAACAATCAGTGCCTCCTTTTCAGTTTTACCCTCCCACTGCGTCCTCGCTTCCGCTACCAATGCCATCTAACACGTTTCAGCCATCATTTATAAATTTCCCTAAATCGGCATTAACACCTTCACTTCCACGACAGCCCTCATAACCACTACATCTCCTGCCTCCCTCGTTATCGTGACCATATTATTACCATAATACAGCAGAAACAATGCCACCACCACCACAACAACAACTACCCACTACACAAACACAAACAACATCATTTGATCGTTATTCTTCAACAAATATGCAAGGCACACATGCAAATTATCAGCCTATGTGCAATACTATTATTACTACTACTACTACAACAAAAAATATGAACTACTATAGTAACACTGACATTGACCATAGCAGTTGTGAATACGGAAATATTTATAATGATAGTAATAACAATAGGCAGATGTACTACCAGTCCAAGTACACTTCACAAATATCGCCGTCCAAACAACTGTTACAAAACTAGTCATACGATACTCGAAACAACAACAACAACAACAACAACTATAACTATCAGCACGACGACAATAACAAGAAGGTATTAATAAATAATATTAGTGATGATGTTAATAGTAATTATTGTAGTGCACAAACACAGATTGCAAGCAGTTTCAATACAGCTGCTACGCAGCATGAATAAGCAAGTCAGTGTATAAATAACGCTACATACGGGTAGGGCTATTATTACAAATAACCCGAACACGCACCAAAAATAGCACATGAAAATACATCATAGTGTAAGAAATAGTTGCAGCCGTACGTGCAAAAGTATAACGCAACTAATCATGGCTGCAATGATGACAACTCCAACTTGTCACATTCACCGAATGAAATGGTAAATTGCACATCATCGTACATGCCTTGTGATGGTAATCAAACCGGTAATATCAGTGTTGGGGCAAATGAACTCTCACCAATGACTAACAATTACCTCGCTCCTACAAACACCATTAGTACAGGTTGGCATAATAATCAGAATTCTGGTTATTGTTACAACAAAGTTAGTGAAACTGGCTGAAATCAGAACTACAATAGTAGAAATAATAATACTACTACTATGTACGCGAATAGCACAGCTAATTCTAACAACAAATATGCATCAAGTTATACAGCGCCGTTCACCTACAATGTTGACAATTACAATGCCAACATGAATAAGACGAACATGAAAATAGGTAATAGTACCAACAATAACAACGATAATAATGCTAATCCATTACAGTATCCGGCAACTAATTTTGCATTGGTCAATAACGCGATTATTCACAAAAACACAGTGAGCAACAGCAATGTTAAAATTGGCACTATCACCAGTAATAATAGGCAGAGTGCAGGCAATAATGACACCAACCGTCGTCGTCATAAGATTAGTCACGATAACACCCCACAAAATTTGAAGTATTCTCAAACAGATCCGTTTAGCATGTATAAACACAATAAAATGCTATAGCAAGAGGCAAGCAAGGTACAACAAGCGGAAGAGCAACAAGTGGAAGAGCAACAACAGCAAAAGCAACAGCAACAACTTTTACAGCAACATTACTAAAGGTAAGATAAAGTAATACATGTTTTCTGGCATAAACATTGAGTACAATTTTTATTAATAAATTTTTTTTTCAAGATTAAAAGATATAACTTAAATGATCGACACTTTTTGTTAAACGATTTATTTTCTGTTAATTTTAATAATTTGCTAAGGGTTTTTTTTTAATGTTGCAATTTGTATCTGTAATTGTTGAGTTATTGAACAAAGAAGGACACTTTCAAACTATGAAATAACTTAATACCTGTAATCTACTCTCTTTACAAATGTTACATAATCTTTTCTTTTTTTTAAACACTTATTGTGAATTCGCTTCAGCTATTGTTTTTTTACACCTTATTATGTATAATTATATTTGTAATTATCAACTATATTTATTTATTTTGCTTTTTTTTGCAAACAGTTTTACAAGTCCACATGTAATTGCACAATGCAACGCAACATAACAATCAAATAGCTTTGTATGCATTTCATGTTTTTAACAATGTTATTTCTATTTACTCGAATTAAATTATATATTGAGTTAATTGTAGCAGAACTGATATTAATGACGTGTAAGTTTTCACGCTCATCCAACATACGTTATTGCATCAATTATTCTTCTTTTTCTCCAGTTGAGATTAAAAGTGGAACAAAATAATATTTTACTAACATTACAAGTAATAAAGAGTAGTATGACGACCTTGCTGTATAGATGCAAATATATCTTTTTCTTTTTACATTTGAAATATATGTTCTGTTTTTTTTGCTTACTATGTAAAATTATTTGTACGCACACATACAGGCGTTTGCATTTCTCATAATGATTAAATTTACTTTCATAAATTAATCCTTTTCCTTCTTCATTTTGCCGACCTTTGCATCAGTAAAATAAAATATATTTTTTTTGTGCATTTATCTTCTTTTCGTAATATGTCTTTCATTTCACCTCGTCATCGTAGGCAATAATTTTACATATTTTTTATTTTTTTTTTTTGAAATTAATTATGGCTATCGTAATTTACTTAAATAATTTATCTCTGCAATCAATATGACATCTTTTTTTTTGCTTAATTATGCTCGCAATGTCTATACACTGAGCACTGTATAATTTATTTATTTATTTTTAGCTTTTAACTATCTGGTTTGTATTATAATACTTTACATTTTTTTTAACATTAATTATTAACAACATATTGCTCACATATAAAAAATATTTTTACTTTTTAAATATGTGAGTGTGTTTAATAAATTCATTTTTATTCGTTACGCTTTTCTGAAAACATTATTTTGCTATGTTGTAATTAGCAACATAAAGCTGTAATTAATTTAGGAAAATACTTTTTAATTTGATTTGTATTTAAGTTTGTTTTTATTTTTTTTCTTTTAATTTGCATTCAATCATCTGAATGTTTTATATCACAAATACTTGACAGTTAACGTTGTTTTGCTTTTTTCCACTTAAATTTGTTCGATAACAACTTCTGTTTTCCTTTTTTATAAACGATGATGTACTTATGACTTTATGTTTTTTCTTGAATGTAAATAACAATAATTTGAACATCTGTTTATCATATCATGTTTTAATTATCAAATATTATATATACATATATACATGTCAACCCTCTATATACTAACTTAACAAACTTATCATATTGGCAATACAAATACAGTACAATCGTATATATATAGATGTATGGACACTGATTATTATATCAATTTATTACTATACAACATATTTTATTTTTAGGTGAATGTATTTGCCTGCGAATATATACTTGTGGCAACACTGTTTAACTTTTGCTCAAAACTATAGTTTATAATAAAAACCACATATATAGTTTACGCATCGAGTTGTGTAAAACATATAAATATTACCTTGTATCTTATTTACATACATCTATACACACATACAAATATATACACAAATACACCAACATTAATAGAGTTGTCAAATCGATTGCTTTCTCATCAACTTGCTTTGCTAATAAAAAATCATTTCCGTGTGTGCTATAATTACAATATTGATGGTGAAAATAATTGCTTTTAGCTTACCTTTTGAGATCATATGGTTGTGTGTGTTGATGTTCATACTAAATTAGGTGATGGAACTTATCTTTTTTCTACACTGATAATCAAGAAATAGTATTAGCATTATTCCGTTAGCATTAATACATATAGTAGTTAGTGTAAATTAAATTTTGTCATTTTACAAAATACAATTATGTTAAAAATAAAGAAGAACAAAAAAAAAATATATTGATCATATTATTTGAACTTTGTACTATGACGTAAATCTTCGATTGATGTTTGAGCTAGAAAAAAAAACTAATTATAATCAGAAGATATTTTTTTCTTAATAATTATTCTTATAAATCTTTTTTTTAAAAAGAACAAACTAATTAAAGTAATTGTTTATGTGCAGTATATTACAAATACTTTTACTATCACAACACAGAATAATACTATAACATGTTACGGCACATGCTTTGGCACATGTATTAGTAGTTAACAGAAACATTTAAATGTGCATCAAATATTTGTTTTCTGTTTTATTGTTTGTCTTCTTTTTGAAGTAACTTTACATGAAGTTTAAATGGTATGCTTGTAAAACTGTGAAAATGTATGCACTAATGTATAATACGAATAGTATGTATTCAATAAAAGATATAGCTTTGTAATCTTTTTTTTTTTTGAAATAGTTTTTCGTAAATATATGCATCTATACACAATGTTGTCGTTTGTATGTTCAGTTTAATTGTTTGTTATAGTTATAGCAATTTTATTGCTGAAAAGCAAATCAAATAGGATACGGAAAAAAATATGCAATTTATAAAGAGGAAGGATAATTAATAAGTACTTTTTTATAAAAATGTAATCGATATACATTAGGGTTTGTAAATACTATTATTTTATTGGTTTTTCATGGTATTTTAGTTGTTATCTATATTGATGATCTTTTAGAATTGTACTTTACACTGACAATTTTTTGTCCAAAAAATGTCTTCTGCACCAAAAAAAGTTCAGCCAAAATATTGTGTTGTTTCATTGATTATGTCAACTTTACTAAGTTTAAGACTAGTAAACGTGTTTACGAATTGTATGTATAAACGTCACAATTCATTATATACCATCTTGTGAAAATTGTTTATTTTGTATATTATAATTTATTATTTGCTTACATTACTTTCTGTTCTGATTAAATTCTTTCTTTCTTTCTTTTTTTGCATATTAAGTTTAGTTAACGTTTTAGTGTTAACAGAGGTACACTATGTATCGCACACCATAACTATGTGCAAGTTTCACACTTATTTACGGTGATCCTGACATCAAACAGTAACAGTAGTTTCTCAACGCACTTTATGGTCTCACACCCCGCCCCACGCCTCGTGTGCATGCCCTGACATCACGAATCGCACATAGCTAATATAAATAATCCGATTTACATTGCCGCCAATAGTTGTAGTCGTCGTTATAGCAACATAGAAATGATTAATAGTCATCTGATAAAGCAAATAACGAAGAAGCAACGTGGGTGTCGTTGTTAGCGACTCAGCGTCCTCAACCGGTGTACGGTGGAGCGTTTATCACATCTCACCAGGCAGATTAAAATAATTACATAGAAAGTAAGAACAACAAAAAAAATCTAAATTCATGTACACGTTGTGATAGTGATATTTGTGGTGCGCACCTTGATTAACACCACGTAAGTAATTCGTACTATTTCACCTAATCTGGTGCTCCGTCTCTTGCCGTTTTCGTTCCATATAATGAATAGGCGACATCTGACGCAGATTAGGCTATCCCATAATCAGTATCAAGATAATAAAGCATGTAAGCACAACAGTAAAAAAGTTAAAATGAAATATGTCTGTATCAAAATAAAACTGAAATAAGAGAATAACGGCTTGTCAATTTAACCTCATTACAAAGGCCATGAGCTGTGCCTAGTGCTCGAAGTGGTCATGTGCTGCTAAGCTGCAGTGATTACAATTGCTTGGTGTTGCATGGTGGGTTTGGTGACAGTGTCATGAATGACACATGAACGTTCGACTGTGAAACTCGACGTTGGCACTAAGTGCCATGCAGGCCTGTTTCAGGTGATGCAGCAACTTCTCATACACACATGCCGTAGTGTGCGTATGGTCAAGCAGGTGGTATTTATCATCGCAGCAGCCATACACACCTACTCGTGGTGGGTGGCATTACGATGCGTGTGATGGATGGGTAAATGAAAGACACGTGTGTCAGGAATGCGTATAGTCTTGATTTACATACACGTCTATGAGAGCGGCTACAATTAACATTATACTTACCGGCCTTGTGAGGTGCTACAGGTCAGACACTGCATGCTCCACGACGAGTACAATGCAGTAAATAATTATTTAGCACATAGTAGTAATTATAAAAGTAAGAAGAAGAGGTATTTGTGATGTTTGGTGGTGTTACACGTTTTGATGAGACACTCAATGATGTCTACTTGTTTCACCTTGATCATGCACTGACACACGATGAAGTATGTCACAATGCGGATTTGTATTTGTAAAGTGTGCAGTATAGCAATGAAGTTAATCAGCGTGTTCGTAAAGAAATGAAAAGAGAACGAAATAATGATAATATTGATAATAACAGTAATATTGATAATACTACAACAAATACACCTTCACACGTAAATGCAACCTAATCTACAGAAGCCTATAATTAATTTTACCAAGAATGATTGTTATCTGAGTAGGAATAAGAACACTTTCAGTCCAACTAGTATTCATGATAGTAATAATATTCATGATAAGCATACCATAGTGATAGTGATGATAGCAATGATAATAGTGGTGAACGCAAACGTATGACACGACGTCCATTGCCATGAGAGCCGTCAAGCCATGAAATAGAGTAGTGAATGAGCGCACATGCTAATATAATTCAACGCTGACGTAATGAACGGGTTGAAAGTTTTGTGGGCAAGTACTGAGTTGAAAAATTACCGCTGCCGGACGGTCTACGTGGACGACGACGTGCATCCTCTGCGGCCTTTCATTAGCACTTTATGTTTATCTTTGGTGGACGCGTAACGTTTGACTTCTTCAACGACCTATGGGTGTTTAATCTGTGTACACGTACCTGGGTAGAGTTAAATGTACGAACCCCACTTGTCTGACTTCGACGCTTTTACAGTGAGCCACACAATGCTATTCCTGGACAGATGCTAACGGGATTTCGATTATAGAACGACGGAAAGTAAATTAAGCCGTAGATTCTCAACAAGTGAGAGTCCGCATATAATGTGGTCAATGGTAACACTATATCAAGTGAAAGTAGTGGCATTAATAACAGCATCATTAGTAACAGCAATAGTAACACTAATACAGTGAATGAGAGAAGCAACACAAGTAGCACTAATGCTAACCATGAATCTTCTATAAGTGATAATGATGGTAATGGTGTAGATAACGTATCCACACTCCTGCTTTCTGCTCCCTTGTCGTTAACATAACCACTAGCCTCATCCTTCTGTACGGTAACAAATTTTACTACCGCCATGCCACGTACAGGGAGTTGCATGGTCGCTGATCCTACTCGGCAGTGTTTATACATTTACGGTGGCTTTACCGTATTTCACGCTCGGTACGTTTCCTTTTCCGACTTACACGCCTACTACATTACGTAGAATAGCTGAAAAGTGGTGCAGATAAACACACAGCGTTTGTGAAAGCCGTACTTGGATGCTGGCAAAGGTATGGTAATGAAGCCTAATGCATTTGCAGATGCCTATGAGACTGGTAGCAAACGAGCATGACGACCACAAGTAAAACAACTTAACCGTTGCACTAACAGTAAAACAAATACATCGACATTGTTGTCATCAACACACATTAACTTTGCTAATTATCGTCACTCTACACTGCAGCCGCATTTATTGCACAACGAAGTGAGCCAAGATGCTCATTCGTTATCGAAATAAGCGTTATTAGCTCGACTGGAGAGTAGTGGTGATACGGTAAAATTTGTCGATCCAACGGACAATGGTGGCCGCTCTTTTGCCCAGTACGTTTAAAAATACATTTCTGTAAACTCTTAGCAACAAAGTAAACGCGGTGCTCGTGATGAAGCAGAGGATGATGATTACAATCAAACGAATAGGCATACACATACTAAATTTGGTGAGGTATTACCTAAATGCACATAACCACTTGCACCACGCTTTCAGCGCTACTCATTGATGAGATTAGCATCAAACCACAAAGAGCACCATGGTAATCGCAGTGGTGGTGGTGGTGGTGTTTATGGTAGTCAAGAGAATAGCAATACCGTCAGCAACAACAACAACAAAAGCAGCTGTAAATGCACCAAAAACAGAAAAAAATGAAGCAGTAAAGCACAGATTTAGTTTTTCCAGTTACCTGTAATAAAACCATCGGATCGGACAATGGCTGCCATGGCAACGCACCCATCCAACCCAGGAAGTCGATTTTATTTGTTTAGCGGACGTGCATAAGATGATGTAATTGCAGATATGTTTGAGGTTGAAGTGTAGGCGTACACGTAGGCAAATCGTCAATACACCAATCTACTTGACACCATCACGAAAGTGCAGACGTTGACGGCATAACTGAAAGACAACTATCATAGTCAACGTCTCAAGCAGTCACTGAGAGCAATTCATTATGAGCAAGTAGCCGTGTACAAGTAGTGTTATCGTGCATGATTGACTTTACATGAAAATGCACTTTGTTAGCGCAATGATGCGCCGTTTTGTAGTTCACTTCGTGGATCAGTTTCGGCCTGACTGCGGGACATAATGCAAGTAGAACAAATCACAAATTTGTTTACTAAAACGGTAGTAAAACAAAGTTGCTAATCGCTCTTGTTACCGTAAATCTAAGAACGAAACCCGAGTATCTTGTCATCCACCACACCTTTGTATATTGAAGTAACAGCATAACCACATTTCACCCAATTCACGTCATCACATGTAGATGAAGCAACAACGTAGCAGATAATGCTTTATCAACGCTAAAGAGAAGTACACAACTCAAACACACTAAATTAACATAGTAGTAGTGATCAAATTACATAGCGTTAGCAGGACGAGTAGTAGTAGTAGTAGTAATTAGTGAATAAGGATGTCGATGCAAATGGTATAAACGATGATGAAGACTATGCTGACAGTGAGCAATTTTAAACGTGAAAATATAGATGTTACTGATAGTCACAAGCTGCAGACGAAAGCAGTTAAATTACACCTACACAGCATCTTCTATCAGGTGCGGATAAGTTGAAAGTCATACTACACGACTTTGCAAATGGCAAATTTGCAATAGGCAAAGGTCAACCAAATTATTTGTAGCGTGATTACATAAGAGAAAAGTGTGAGTGCAACGTGAACACAATTTTTGACAAAAGAAACAGCACAGTAATGAAATTTATAACCGGAGAATAAACAAATGATAACACTTTTCTAAAGATAAAGATAAATTAATAATGTACTTTGGTGTTATTTATACTCCATTATCTTTATTTCTTCTTGCTTCTTGTTTGTTTATTACTTTAGCGAATGTGTATACATTAACAAATATGTCACTATATATTATATATTTAGTAAAACGCATATTATTGCTTTTAACAACAACGGCAAAAGGAAAAACCTGCTATTTGAAAAAGAGGAATGTATAGTTTACATTGTCGATGTACAAAAGTTTTAGGTGATTGTGTTTTTTTTTGTTATTACATTATATAAAAAGAAAATATTATGTATTTTAATGTTCGAATTGCATTTGCGATGTCACTCCTTACATTCTTTTTTTTTACATTCATATAATAATATTATGTGCAACTCACCAATTTAATATTGTTTTTTTATTTTTTCTCGTTAACATAATCAATGACAGACGTATATATCAACGTTCACATACACATACAACACATTTATGTTAGTTTACTTTCAACTTTTGTTTTTTTTTCTATAAATATATATATTGATAAATTTCGCGCTAATCTTTTAAACAATCGCCACTTATTTTCTAAAAAACTAAGCTTGCGAGTATATAAAATAAAACTTTTGGCAGATCAAATAAAAAGATTAAACAAGTGAAAACAATCCTTTCAGCAATAAAACAAACTTATTCAGTTTTGATAACGGTATATGTGTTGAAACGCGAATGTGAAAAATGTAAAATCAAAATTTGCAAAAATGACAACATTTTTTACTTTTTTATTTATTCTTTTTTGTATTGTAATATTTGCATCTATTCTTATCTGTTATTATTGTTTGCAAAACATGATAGTTGTTTTACGATATATTTGAAGTATAAAAAAGATTAACATTTAGTTTTTTTTTAAAAAGTATTTTACACTTTTCATTTTATTGTGCTAGAAGTGTATTACAAAGGTAACGACTGCTTTCTTGACTGTTTTACATCAAATATCTTTTTTTTTTTAAAATTCTTTTTAATAGCAAGCATTTAGCAAACAGCAAACTATATTTTTTCAAAAGATTGTCGCTTCCATTTTCATTATTTCACTCGTAGAATCATATCATTACTTGCTTGATTTGTGAATTACTATAATTTGATTAGGTTTTTAGTGTAATAATATTACTGTTAACATTATTTTCACTGCCGTTTTTTTTCTTTGATATTTACTAGGTGCAAAATACAATTTTCAATTTATTCTACAAATTTACTTCCACGTGCGTAGATTTTATCATAGCATAATTAGATTATTTTTTACCTAACTTTCTTATCCAATAATATTTTTTTTTCGTGTAAGCGATCAGTTTTCCATATAATTTAAAATTACTTGATAGTAAAGAGGTCAGAATACAGAAAAAAAAACTCTCTAATTACTTTGATCTGATTTGTTGTGTTTACGTTTTAGCGAATAGCTTTTTCTTAGTATTTTTTGTTGCACAACTTTTACACTGAAAAAGTTTTGATTTTTCTTTTAACTGTAAACATCTTTGCTTGATTTTTTTTACAAAGCCGCTATCATTGTAAATTTGCTGTTTGCTGCCTTTTTCACAGTGTTAACGTATTTGTAAATTATATTGATAATAAATTTTAGTAAAATCTATTTTTATTGCTCTGCTCAAGAAAAAAAAAAAAGAGAGGAATAGAAAAAGCTAAATACATAGTCATCTTTGTACGATAAATTAAGGTAAACTATCTATCTGTTTTTCTATTTTAAGTACACATTTATACATTATTTTTATCTCAATTTTTTTAAAAGAATATCTGCTGATTTTTCTTTCATTTTGCTAACATATTCTGTACTTGAATAGCTTTCGCTTTTATTTTTTCCTTTGGAAAAATAACTGATGTATCCAGTAGAAACAAACGTGAATATGTTCCGCGGTGCACCCATTCATCAGAACAATGACATTATTGGTGCTAATTATGCTCCGCCTCAATCACCAACTTACAAATCATTTTTGCCAAATTTGGCTCGACAGCAAAACATTATGGATGTTAATTGTACTGGTACTTGTAATATGATAGAACGAACAAAGACAACAAGTAACTGTACAAGCGTTAATAACAATCCCATTAACACCTACAATGCTTACAATAATTTGTTAAACTATAACGAACACAGCAGTAAAAATGAAAGCAATAATTTTAACATAATCAACCATCAAGATTATTGTGAAAGTGTTAATAATAACAACAACAACGACAGTTACAACAAGTACAATAACAACAATTACGTGAACATGGTAAACAACACTCAACAATCTAATCTAAATGTATACAATAACAGTGTTGCTAATGAACGTCAAATTGTTCAGTATAATTATAACTCTGATATTGATAATGCCTGTAATCCTCCTAAGCCTAATTCATAATCTAGTCTTGCCAGCTCATCACGCCTAAAATTTACATGAAACCCATACGCCAGCAGACTCGTTGAAAATGACAATAACAAAGAAGTGGAAAAAAGCTACAGCATGAGCACGTTCCACATGTCATACTCTGATGCAGATAAAGCTAATTATAGCACAAGTACACTCAACGCACCGGCTTATTGGAGTAATAACTACAGTAATAATAATAATAATAACATTAACAGTATTTGTATTAGGGCTAATTAACTTCACCGTGATGATGAAAGTAGATTATTAACTGAACAACAATCACAATTTCAGCAACTATTCTAGCAACAACACCAGCAGTTTCAGCAAATTTAGCCACGCTAATGTCAAAACAACTGTCTATATGTAAATCAGAACATTAATAACAATAATAATAATATGTGTGCCATTAACGCACTTGACCAGAATCAAGATATCGGTTATTACAACATTTATGATCAGTATAACAACAACAACAACAACAATGTAAATAATAATTATAACAACAATTTTATGACGATGGTTGATGGTATGGAATATAAAATGCCATCGCAATACCCAAATGAACAAATGACACAAGCACCCTTGATCAACAATACTTGCCCCAATGTCGGTAATGAGTTGAATGAGATGTACTTTCAGCAGTCATACTGTTCACATTAACTTCCGCAGCCTATTCACGCACCAATGCCATAGGCTACACACATATTTACAGATAACTTACAACCAGTTCACATGCCTGCGTTTACCTTTGCCAGTCCGTCATTCTGACAAACATAATAATCTTTGATGCACTGTATTTCCATGCAGACCTCGGTTGACACACTGCAAAAGCTATAGAGTTGTATTGCAGACGATGGGCATCAATGCTACTTGGACTTCTCCTCGAGTAACACATCGCAAAAAAGGAGCAGCAACGACAGTGTATATCCGCTCTCTGGGCAAACTCCTTAACACAAAATCTTGCAGAGCTGTTCAGTTATACCATCATCATTCACGTCCTCACCAACCACAACGCAGACAACCTCCACAACAACAGCAACAGACGCGTCTGACAGAAAAGAAAGCAACACAGACATCAATGTGCAAGCAGAAGTTATGTCAATCCCATGTTTATCATCAGATGCACTAATGTAGACTTCCACATTGGCTATACCTCTGAAAGAGCATGGACAAACATATGGTGTTAATGATTATGCAATTTTCAAAAATAACGTTGATGATATTAACACTGATGATGCACACATTGACGGTCAATTAGTTGTATATAATGACATCATCAATATCGATGACAATAACGACGACGCTAACTTGAATGAACGTAACACGTACGACAACCTTTACTACAGAAATTATGTAGATAACCATAACTTCTACAAGTACTATAAAAGTTTGTAAGATTACATCAATCAAACGGAGAACTTGCTCAAGGATATTATTACCATTCCACAACACCCATTGATTGCACAAATGCGTGTTGGATTTTACCGACCACTGGTCATAGATGATCACACCCCTGCCGTGCTCACGGTGCTCCAAACACGACCATCTTTTTTTATTACGCGAATGCTGCCACCTCCACCGCTGACATCTATGCTTGTGCTGACCACGTCTAATGTGTAAACCATTTCTGCCGCTTGCCGACGTTGGCTCATTCACGTTAATGCCGCAATAACAGGTCAGGCGAGGCGAATCAATTAAGATGAACTCATGAAAACTAACGCAAACAACGCAGCACATGCAAATAATGCTATTTATGTCGCAAGTATTGAAAACAAAGTTGACACTAATTTTGTGTATGTAGATGACAAGGATGCAAACCCTGTTCATTCAAACACTAACATGGATAACAATTGTAATAATAATAACACTATTGACGATAATCAAAATAATACGTTAAAAAAAACGTAAATACCGTTTGACCTACACGACTCGACAGAAGATGACAAGAATATTTGTATATCAGAGCTGCAAATAGTTAAACAGCAATAAGATAAGTCAGTACCACAACAAAAATAATAATCAAAAGAATAGCAATCACAAAAAGAAAACAAAATTGAAATATAATTTGACAATAACACAAACACAAACGTGGCTGTGTCAGAAAAATGAAAAGAAGAAGCGGTGTAGGCAGAGGAGTAACCAAGAGAAACACCGTTACACTAATAATAATAACAACATTTATAATAATAATAAAAACAAGTGTAGATAGAAGCGTTATTGCAATAACAGACAACAGCAAGCACTGGGGTGCCCAACCATGGTGTAAAGTACATTTTGTAATATCCATATTTACCTATTTATGATCAAGAAGTACTTGATTGAGGCAGACGAGCAATGCGTTGGTGAAAGTCAGTAGGTCTAAATGCTTCATAGACGGAAAGATGTAATGTCATCAATAACAGTTACAGAAAGTACAAATTTTACAATAGTCAATTTTTTATAAATATTGACGACTAATATAATAGCAATGGTTACTACTATTATCAGTGCTGAAACAATGATGGTGCGGCATGTGAAGTCGACTTAACATCTGAGCCTGTTATTTATGGACTAAACGCACTTTTAAGGTAAGGATGTCAGAATAGGAAAATCGATTTCAGAAATCGAAATTTCTATAAAACCAATCGCAAAATGCAGCCACAATTGGCATGGAATTCAGGAAGAAAATCCAATCAGAATAGAAATACGAATTACGGCAGTAATATCAATTACATCAATAACATTGATAATTTGCGACCTTTTGTCAATATGAGTAACATTAATAATAATAATGCTAATTACAATTATTCTAATAACAACAATTTTTACATTTCGCCACTTTAAATCAACTAAACATCTTTAAGATTTTTTTGAAAACATTTTATCTTTGTTTGCTAGATTTGACTTTGTTCTGATTAATTTATTTTTTTTCTTAACTCAAATCTGTATATGTGTAAATATATATAATCTTAAAGTATTATACTATAGTGTAAATATTAATTAATCGTATTATGTGTTTTATATTCAGCTTATACTTTTTTTATGTGCTTGGTTTGTGTATTTGTTGAAAGTAACAATTTTCTTGCAAATAAATCTTTTCAAATCGCGTACATATGTTGTATAAATCCGGCAAATATACTACATCGAACATTTTAGTATTTTAAAGTAAATTGTATATTTTTATGTCAATTTTTTCTTATGTTCACCTTTAATAGCGTGTCTTTTTTATAAAAAAAATCCGACAATTAACTGATATTTGTTTATGGCAAATCAAGGAAAATAAATATACACATAAATATATATATATATATATATTCTGTTGTACTTTATTTTACTATATATATATATGCTCTCTTGAAAAGTATGTCATAGACTTGTCATGTTATCGCTATTTATTATTCCAAAATTATTAGTATTTACTTTTTTTATTTCACTCATTTTTTTTATGTTGTACAACTGTACATCTTTATAACTTTATTTACATTACAGCATAATACTGTACGAAATAATCAAGAAATTCACAAATCGTTATTATTTCTTGAGTAAGTTTGTTAATTTGATAATAGGGATATTAATTTATCTTAAAGAAAATTAGTATTATTGTTAATAGCATTTTAATAGGTATTTTTCTTGTTTCACCTGCTTTAGTTTACAGCATATACTTTACAGATATATATTTTTTTTAAAAAAATTTCTAGGTTATTTTGATCAAGTAGTTATTTTTTTCTTTATTTTATCAGAATCTCTTTCGCAATTCTAATAGTAGTATTTATTTTGCAAAAGTGTGCAACGTTTCTTACTTTTATTTACATATTTTTTTTTAGTACATTTATATTGAAAGAGTTAACACTACATCATTTACATTACAACAGCTAGTCAGAAAGTACAAGTTTCACAAAAAAACATTATCAATAGTTAAAGAAGTATTTTGTTTGTTTTATACAGTGATTGTTATAGTAGCACAATTGCATACGTAAAGCTGCGGCCTTTGTTGGTGGTATTTTTTGATTATTTTTTTTTCAAGACTCTCTGTTTTCAAATATAGAGTATACATAACACAGGTAAAGCTGTACAGCGTTGTCATACTTTAGTATTGTTGTTCACCTGTGTTTACAGCAAAGAAGAACAAACCATAAATACGTTTAAGTACGCACACTAATCAGAAACACAAGTTAATATTGTTGATCAAGATAATATTAGCTAATCTAGTAATAAGATATTTAAAAAATAGTACTGAATTCAAACACAAAAATTTTGTCAATTTTTTTCTTTTGTGCTTTCGCTATAGTTTGTATAAAGCTAAAAGCAAACTAAACTGTCATCGAGTAATTTGACAAGCAATAATTAAAAAAAAAAAAAAATATAAACGTTAATTAATAGTTATATATAAATATATACATATTTAAGTCTGCTTAATAGTTTCACAACTGCTTAAACCGCTTCCATTTGCTTTGCTTTGCTTTCCTTTCCTTATTTGCCACAATTTCGTGTTTTTTTTTCTTAACATTACCTGTTTGTTTTGAAGAATAGTTAAGAGGAAAAGTAAATTTGTAGCTAATACTAAATTTACATTCGTTTTCTCTAGCTTTCATTTGTTGGCACCAGTCAGTTGCAGCTTACAGTAATATTTACAGTTCATCAACTCAACTTTAAGTCACTAATTGTGAAATCACGATTGCTATCACGTTAATCAACGTTTGATCAAATATTACCTTTTTTCTTGCTCGAGCAATTGTACAGAGTAAATTATTTCATTTACTTTAACATTTTCGCTTGTGATTTGTCAACAAGGACAAATACTTTTCTCTCTTTTTTTTCTCACAATTATCCGAACATCGTGTTTTCTTCGGTTATTGATAGAGCGCACATCTACAGTCAGTAATTAAATATATATATATATATATATATATAATTTTTTATTGATCATTCTCACTGCGTTGGGTTGGAGAAAAAAATAGACAAAGCTTTTTGTAATATACAGCCGCTCTCACTATTGTGATTTTTATTTTTGGTGAGTGAAAATACGTAGGTGTTTTTTTAAAAAAAATTTATTGAACATATAAATATTTACACAAGCATATATATATTTTATAAATATATAATTTATTTGTTTTAGTTTCACATTTCTTTGCTTTGTGTGTGTGTGTGTGTGTGTGTCTGAGAGTGCCCCTTCACTCATGTACAACAACTACGACGGAGGTATAGGTGGGAGCAATTACCCATACAACCTGTAGATGACGGGTAATCAACCTCAGATTCCATTTTTTCATCCTACTGACGATCCTATGCAAGTAGACTCAATGTTCCCGTATGACTTTGAGGCTAACGTCAACACGGACAACAACAACATAGTACCCGTTACAGGAATAAATGCTAACATGTACTACAATCTTGCACCGAATGACATGTACTAACCTAACAATTACATGGAAGGCAATAACCTTTTTCAGCCACAGTCAATGCGACAGCGACGCAATACTCAAAACACCTAATGATCAAACGTACCATTTACATCTACGCCATCGTAGTAATTTTATTATATGCAACAACAACAACAACAACAACAACAACAGCAGCAACAGCAGCAACGGTCATAAAATTGACAAACAACACCACCAACTCAAGTTTAGCCCTTGTCTACAAAATCAGCAGCATCTTCGCCGAACCACAATGCAAACAGTAATGTTAAGAAGAGTGGTCTAAATCCAGCAGCTCGACCGTTTACATTACACGATAGCAACGAAGTAGATGACGCAAAGAAAAACAAGAAAGTGTCATCATAATAGCATGATAAGCTAAATACATAACATGAGGCAGATAATGATAAAATAGTCAGTAACAGTCATGCAACATCGTCAGACACCAAAATATTTCGCACCGCTTCTTTGCACCAACATCACACACCAGGCACACAAGCGTAGTAGAGTGCATCTACCGGCCAATTTAACGAAGTTGACTTTGCAAGTGTAAACAACCCGCAACAACTTAATTACTTTGCTAATAATTATTTTAATAATAATAATATTAAAGGTAATAATTTAGATAATTTAAATAGTAATAGCAATAAGGGTTATATGTATAATAGCAGCATCGCTCACAACACTAATGTTGGTAGAGCTCCCGTTTCCGGCATGCCGTTTGACATGACTCAAGCACATTTGCCACCGTAATTTACACCCCATACAAACATGTCACACATTCCTGCAACAATACATCCGTACCCGATGGCACCAGTACCAGCAGCGCCATCACAGCAACAAAACTTACCCAATATGTCACGAATCAGTGCAGCATCCCCGTCGCATCATTCTCCACCTGTGCTCTACCCGGCAATGCCTACTAATTACACAACAGGACAAGCTAATCCGATGCTACACGCCAACATGCCCTTTGCTGCCATGCCAACCCAAATAAACCAATCAACGTCATCTCCAGCGACGACGATTACGTTTTTACCATCAAACCGACCCATGACAAATGTCAGTGTGAGTTACTAAAACGAAAACGTCTTTGTCGCCGATGTGAGCAGCAGCTAAATGCAAGACTTGGAGCGAATCAAAAAAATTAATTACCGTGTGCGAATGCTACCACCACCACTTTCGTTTGAGGTACACAATCAAATATGGCAGATGAATCGATAAAGTGATGATCGCAAAGATGGTGTGGATCTTAGTGATGCTGGCAATAGTGCCAACAATAAAGCAAATGTTGATAATCACCAAGCTAATAATAACAATGACAACAGTATAAGTAACAATAAATAGTTTGATGACAGTGACGATTAGGTGTATGGATATGGTAATGAACCTAATAACAACGTTTTACTTCAGCAGCAGCAGCAGCAGCAGCAGCAGGGTGGCTACAATGCAGATAACTCTACCAACTGTACAATCAATATTAACATCAAAGTTAATGTGGATGACAAGAGTGGACATGAAATTGGACCGTAAAGTACACAAAAAGTAACATCGGATCTTGCTACTAGTGCCATCATTAAGGTCGATAACATTACAAAGCCTGACCATGCCCATAATCACCTATGAAAGTCTCACTAGGACACTCATAGCGTGAATGACTCCATTAACTCGTAGGATTTGTACGAGTAAGATTTACGGTTAGATGCGTATCGGCACATTATGGATCGTTGGCACCGTCACATTCGCGTTCTTGAGAGTAAGTCGGAGGTGCAGGAGCGTCTGCTTCGTTCGATGCCACCGTGTCCGAGTTTGTAGCAGGTGCGGTAGCGAATGAAAACGTAGAAGAGAACAAAATAGTCTACGGGTGACACTACCAATGTGAATACAAATAATAATAATAATAATAATAATAATAATAATAATAATAATAATAATAATGTATAGTGGTAAACCAGTGAAAGTGAATTGCTGGCAGAGTGGTCAAATGTGTGTATGTAGTGATGGCATGATATTGTTAAGCGACGTCATCGACGCCATCGTCATCACAACAGAGAATCTAAACACCAACAAAAGGAGAAGTAGTAGTAACCATCTAAACAAGATACACTGAAGGCAAGAGCAGGAACAGGAGCAGGAGAAAGTGAAGTTATTGCACAAACAGAAAATGTAGGTAACAGTAATAACAATGTGTCAAGGTCTGAGTACAACCATAATAATGCAAATGTCAATCACTAGATGGAGTTGCACAAATCATTCAGTAGTAATGACAATGAGGATTTACTCTTGTAGTTTTCACAGTCAATCAACAGTGATGTTTATGAGCGAGACAATTTTTTCTTCTACAATGATGAGTATGATGAGGAAGAGTAGCGAAGGGCAACTAATATGGATAATATTAATAGTGTTAACACAATGATTAATCTCAATAATGGTAGTGGTAACAACAATAATAAAGACATGCCATTTTTTCAGCCTTAACAACAACAATATCAACAACAGTAGATACCATTACAAATGCAACAACGAGATGAACATAACACATTGGTGTCAAGTAGTGCAGAGCATAGTATGGATTATCGCCTACCACTCACTCACTCATCACAAGCAACCACTACGACAACAACATCAGCTGTCGGTGTCTCCGTACAGAGAAATAATTTTGTTAGCAACTACAGTAACACTAATGATAACAATAACAATAACTTCAACAGTTTTGATAGACATTATACCATGTACACGAATGAAAATAACTAGTCAAAAAATTTAATGAGCAACGTGTACATGGATGAAGATGAAGTAAGTGAAGAGAACGATGAAGTGGCTGATCCTTTGGTGTTGGCAATATCAAGTGAGTTATTAGGTGCATTATAGAATGAATAGTAATAATTTTAAAAACTTTCTGGATTAAGATAACACGTCAAACTGCATAATTATTAATTACTTTTTTTAAAATCATTGTACAATTCATTTATACCATGTTTTGCGTTAATACTTCTCTTGATTTTTCTTTTTTTTATTTTCACAGTAATAAGTTTCTTGATCTCTACTTCTATATCAATCTTTACTTTTCTCTATCTCTTTCTATCCCTCTTTCTGCTTCTTTTTCTTTTTCGTTTATTGTATGCACGTATGTATATTTATATGTTCGTCATGCGTTTCTTTATGCGTACTTTTCTAATTTGTTGATATGACTAACATTTGTTATTTATTGCAAGAAAATAGTGGCGTTATACTGCTTTTTATTTTAAACAAATTTGTAGATGAAGAAAATTTACAATTAGAAGGAGATCAAAAATTATAAATCAAACATATAAAGATATTGTAGTAGCTCTTTTGTTGTATAGGTGCTACATATTTTGCGGTTGCTATCATGGCAATTTAGCAAGAACGATTAACACGGTTGTTGTTGTTGTTTTTGTAAATATCAAATAAGTGAAAAGTGTAAGGAAGAAAATTTGCATAATTCTGTATATTTTATGCTTTGTAGTTTCAAAAAATAAAATGTTTACATGTGTACTTAATTTATAACGCTGTTGCTCGGATTACAAACACAATTTTTTTCTGTCGTTAATGTTGTAGTCGTTATTAATAAATGTAAAATCTGCTTTTTTTTTCTTTTTTATAGTGCAACATTACAAAAAACATAAAATAAAAAATTTCAAACAGATGTTTTTTACTACGATTTTGTTTATGCACAGTACATAAATGTTTGTGTTGACAATGTTAATTTATTTTGTTTAAACAAAAATAACTTTTACATCTTCAGCTGTTTCCTGTTTACACTTCTTAATTTCAATGAAAACGAAATATTATATACATTAAAAATATGTTTGTGTTGTGTTATTAACAGTATGAGCTCAATGTTCACTTTGTCGTCACGATGATCTAATGATAGTTACATAATGTGTAAAGCATCTTTTCATTTACTAGTTTAACTAAAAAATCTATTGTCTCTTTCTTATTTATACTTTACTTTACCATATTTGATTAGATAACGATATTTCAGTTTCATTCGCGCAGTTTTATAAAAAAAATAATAATTTTCACTACGTATCTCTGGAGACGAAAGCCACCTCTTCATGGTTCTAGGGACTAACCTCCGAAAGAAAATGACCAAGAGCTTTCAGAGGATCAGATTAGGTGGTCGGAAGCTTCCTGTTGCAATACTCTGTCAAAGAGTATAATCTGAGGGTGTGCAGAAATGTGCATTTTTGTGCAACTATGACATCACGGTAATAAAGATAAGTTGGCCGGGTCTTCCCCGGAGTTTGGTTACCGTAAGTACCTTATCATTTAAGGAAGAGTGCGATGGCGAAAATCAACGTCGAGCTGACTAAGGGTTAATCTGCAGTCTATAAGTCAGGATTAATGGTATGCGTTCGAACAGCCTTAAGTAGAACCGGGCGTAGATTATGATGAGCCATTATCTTGTCATAATTGTTAATTACAGTGGCAGTGCTCGCATTACCCTGCATAAATGCATTTTCCCTACTTAGCTTCGCTGACTAGTTTGTCATGCGAAGTGGGGCCGCCCTCGTACTGATGCGAACTAGTTCTCGTTTGCACACACACAAAAAATTTTGTACTTCATTAACTGTGATAAATTTTTACTCTTGAACACTGTTAAAAAAGAATGACAAGAGTGGGGTTTGAACCCACGCCTCCAGGGGAGATCACGACCTGAACGTGACGTCTTAGACCACTCGACCATCTTGCCGCTATGATAAGTCGCTAAAATACAAGAGTATAATGACTGTAATTATAAACTATCTGTTATTAATTTTTGTAATAAATTTAATTCCTAATATAATTAGATCCTCCCTGGCGCAGTCGGCAGCGCGTTAGGCTGTTAACCTACAGGTCGTTGGTTCGAATCCAACGGGAGGAGCTTTTCTAAGAAGAGTGTAATTACTTTATGTGATTACTGTAACCAAATAATTAAAATATATCCGGTGTAGTCTAGTGGTAAAACACGCGGCTCTAACCCGCCATTCCAGGGTTCGAGTCCCTGTACCGGAGTTTTTTTATGTAAGTAAAAAAAAATTTTATCTTGTGATAAATACTATATGAAGACACATTATTCTCATATATCAGTATTATTAATTTACACAACATAAAAAATTTTAATTATATTTTTTTATTTTAATTAAGAATAATTAATAAATCAGGAAAAAAATACCAAATATACTACTGCATCAAAATTTTAACATTTTCGTTG